>JAAAKO020006849.1:0-19359 GCA_010015015.2 Bolitophila cinerea | reverse complement strand
TGCCAATATTTGTTATTTTTCTTGTGTAAAATTCTTTATTTTAAATGTCTGTGGTAAGAAAAATATCTATTTTTGTTTAGCGAAAAAGTTTTTCCTTTTAATAATTGTTTCGTGGGATGTATGTCAGTGTTAGATATTTCATGCCGTCCTGAATTAACCTTGTAAGACAAAACAGGGCAAACATCAGCTATGGAAATAAACATAATTTGAAAAAAAAAATAGTTGTTAAGCAAAGTTATAGAAAACAGGAGAAATAAAATAAAAAAATAAATAAAAAAGTTGTAGAGCAAAATTATAGAAAAAAGGAGAAAATAAATAAAAATAAGTTTGCCAACTACTCCCAGGACCAACAAATTCTCAACAACAAATAATTATATTTTAATGTTTCATTTTTTTTATTTTATTGTTAAAAAAAAAATAATAAAATTATAAATTTATGCAAAAATTAAATCTTTGAAATTTATACCATTTTGATTATAGTGGTGACATCTGTCAAAGTGGATTTTGTTATACAATCTAGTATAATGATGAAGGCTAGTTGGATTGGGCATAGCGTCATGATTCCACATGATAAATAATAAGTGCGTCTTTGGCTTTTGGAACATGAATAATAAATTGAAGAACAGCGTTTATTCATATCCACATTATTATATTGATAGCTTTTTACTTGCTTACTTATATTCTAACAATTCCGTAGCTAATATTTCAAAAGATTGTTTTCAAGCAGGGTTGAGAATATGGCTTAATAATTAATTTTACTACATTTGCTACATTCGCTACGTATAGTAAATGCATTTACTACGTAGCAGATGTTGCAAATGTCGCAATTGTATAAAATTATTTTGAAAGTCTCACTAAAGTGGAATTGGCTCACATGGAACATTAAAACTTGTGCTTAACATGTAAATTACCTTATATATAAGCTTTAGTTTCATGGGGCTATAAAAGAATATCCCAAAATAACCAATACAAAACAGTGCTACATTTACTACACGTAGTAAATTAGGTATTAAATAAATCATTTGAACGTTCCCAACCCTGATTATAACTTATAAGTAATAATAAATAAATATAAAACTGTTTTATTAATGCTCACATCTCTAGTATGCACTTTAAACGCACTCATTGCACAAACGCGCAATTTGAACGGCTCGCTTGTACGCCGGCTCCCAAGTGACAGATGTCACTACAATTTTAGGGTTGGGGCACGCGTCGTGTCTGTGTATTTTCTTTATTCAATTCAAACATTGCTTTAAAGTTTAAATGTATTAAATATAAATATATAAATATATAAATAAGTATATATTAGTGTCTTTTAAGTGTATTGTAAAGTGTAGTCCTTCAACGGAAACCAGTTTAATCGAAAATGCTCTTCTGAGTGATAAAATAAATGGGCACGCGAACCCGTATTAACACATTTGAGTATACATAATAAAAATGGCTGATTACTATGACAATGAACGAGATTCGGCAGAGGATGAAATGTCCGAGATCTCCGATATAGATGGTACAGATGAGCGAAACCTGTACGGGCCAAGAAAGTCATCAAATAAAACACGTTGGAGCAAACACGAGGATGCAGCATTGAAATCGCTGGTTGACCAGCACGGTGAGCGATGGGATGTTATTGCGTCATTGTTGAAAGATCGAACAGATGTTCAGTGTCAACAACGCTGGACAAAAGTTGTAAATCCAGAATTAGTAAAGGGACCCTGGACCAAAGAGGAAGATGACAAAGTGGAAACACTTGTTACACGATATGGACCCAAGAAATGGACATTGATTGCTCGCCATTTGCGTGGTCGTATAGGTAAACAGTGTCGTGAGCGTTGGCATAATCATTTGAATCCTAGTATTAAGAAAACCGCATGGACAGACGAAGAAGACAATATAATTTACCAGGCGCACCAGCAATGGGGTAATATGTGGGCAAAAATTGCTAAGCTTCTGCCAGGTAGAACTGATAATGCCATTAAAAATCATTGGAACTCAACAATGCGACGCAAATATGAAAGCCGTGATGGTACACGTCGACTACTGAAAGGTGGAGTTAAGAAACCATTTGCAACAATACAGATAAACGCTAATATAGAACCAACAATTGGCCAAAGAAAACCCCTTATAAAACAAGAATGGAATAAATATTCCGATAATTTGCTTGCTCCAGCAACATTCTCAACAAATATTATTAAAAAAGATCTTTATCAACTAACGTGTGAAGCAAAAGAGGCAAGCCGTACTCAATTTATTATTACACCAACAAAGCAAGAAATTGCCCATGAGCTGGCTTTAAATCTAAACGAAAACTTGCATGAAGACAATGAACTAACTAAGCCTGAGAAAAAAATGCTTGCAACCAATCCACCAAATATTCTTCGACGGTCTCGTAGCTCAGCTACAACATCGAATTCCAGTACCTATCGCCAATTACCTAATACAGACACAGGATTCCATGCGAATCTCTTATTAAATACGCCCACACAGCGAATGATTAATAATAAATCATCGCAATCGTACACTTACACAAATGAACACGCAAGCAAATCTAATGAATACGAAGATGATGAGCTCAATAAAACAATGTGTGAGGATATGTCATTTAATCTATCTCCCATATACAAACCAAAGAAAGTGGCAATACTTGGACCACGAACTCCGACTCCGTTCAAGAATGCGTTAGACGAATTCAGAAAACGTCGTGTGGAAACATACATTCCAGAGAGTCCCGGACGTTTAGTTGAAGATATTACCGAAATAATGCAAAAGGAACAGCTCGAAGACTCAATGATTGACTATGAAGACACCACAGACACTAGTAGTATTCAAATAATCGAACCTGTTGCAAGTCGTTCAACGAATATACTATTTGAACACAATCAACCTTCAAAGCGGGCTAAGATGGAATTAGAGACGAGTTGGGAAAGTTCAGCATCAGAAATGGCATTTTTAGTAGAAACGCCAAGCAAATCTTTAAACTCCGAGTCTGGAGTTCTGTTTTCACCATCTGGTATAGTAATGAGTCTAGGTGAACCAGGTATGTTAATGGGAGGACCAATAACCAGTAGTCCAGCTAAATTTCCACAGCGTTCGGTCGTACGGTCTATACAATTCGAAGGTCAAGCCGGAAGTCGTCTTCAAAAGGAGAATAAATGGAACCCAAAACCAAATGAAGGCCCTTTCGTCAACAATGGCATGATTGAGGCGAATCCAACATTGGATCCAAAATGGGAAAAACTTGCTTGTGGAAAAACACAGGACCAGCTGTTCATGATCCAGTTGGCACACATGTGCTTAAAAAAGATGACCCTGCAACCGAGATCATTAAATTTTTTTAAAAATTAAAATATGTAATTTACCAATTAAGTTCAAAAATCGTGTTTTTTCTACGTTTATCTAATTATCAATCATTTCAATTTAATGATATTGTTTTATTTTCTTTTTTGTTTCAATCTGTTTATACTTTATAATAATGCACCAAAAGTAGTCTGCAAATAGGGCGCATAAAATATAATTGTCGTTAGGACTAGCGGGTGACCACATTTTGAAGTCACCACATGCACAATTTTAAGAGTGTTTTTCTTTTGTAATCGTAATTTTTAATATTTATATACATACATTTTTTTGTAAAAAAATAATAAATACTTGTTTTATTTACGCTCAGATTTAAGGTACGCTGTATTTAATGATTTTCCATGGGTTTGTTAAAATGTTTTTAATTGCAGAGCACCGAGTTACCATCATCTACTTTTTTTTTCTCAGATTCGATGACCAACAATATAAATAAAACGTATTTTTTATAAATATTTACTAAATAACAATAACATTAAATAATTATATGATATTTACAAAATATAAACAATAACTTATAACTTTTTATATGATAATAATAATATAATGTAACATTTAACGTTAGACGTATCATAAATAAAGTTCTTACAAAAACAAAAAAAAAACTATATATCGGAAAAAAACTTGTCGCTAATTATATGTTGATATGTTGCTTTTATTGTTGTAAAACAGTATCCGGCAAATCCCAGCATAACGGGCTCAAAGTCAGTTCCCATTAAATCTTCTAGTAGCAAAATTTCAGCTCCAAGATGTGGAATGCCGGCACGAAGTATGAGAAAAATGGTAATAGGCATCACATTGTCGGCGTTTAACATAAAGTTTTTACCTTAAATTAGATAACATATTATATATATATATATACATAAATATATGGATAATTAAATTTAAGTACCTAAACTGTGATATTTTGCTTCATCAAGCAATTGAAAAGTGTTTTCAATTTGATTCAGCATCTCCCGAGGACAATATTTTTCCTTAACTTGTTTTAATGATATTATCGCATTTTTAAACTGTTCACTTTTGAGTAACGGTGCCAAATCCCTTTAAAAAAAATAGAATAATTAATAAAATGTATATACACTTAACATACGCTCAAGAAGCAACTTATCACATACTTATCTATTTGTAAAAACCCGACCAAGTCTTCGTCAGTTTTTTTTTCACAGGCGATAATTCGTTGTCGATATAATTCATCATTTTGGCTACATTTACTAGCATACAATACAAACAAAGTAGAATAAACTCCTTCGGAAAGTAAAATTGGATATAGCAAACTTCGGTGCGACAATAGTTCCCTTGAAGAAAAAAAATATACTAAGGAATTTAAAGAATTTTATTTATGTTTACCCATCGTAGTGGTCCGATTCAATTGGCAGAGCTGGGAAGAGTTTTCGAATTATTCCATATATTCGCATTGAAATTGACTCCCACTCCTGCATGGCCTGACTAGATAGAATGGAAATTGGCTTTACTTTCCAACATCCGTAAGATGTATAAAAACAATACGAAATTTTTGTATTTAAAACACCAAATGGATGATTAGGATCTCTAAATGCTTCTCCCAAATATTCTTTTAGAAGTTGAACACTCTGTTTATCTAATGAATTTAACCCAAAACTTGGAATAAAGTCCAAGTGTCCAATAATACTTTTTCGGCGTTTTGTCTCTTTGTTGTGCTCAATTATCGATGTATTGAGTATTTTTTCAGCTATATCATCTTTGAATTTAAATATCTCGACCAAATTTGCTTCGTTTTTTAAATTGTCATAGAGCATTTCATTACTACCAGAACTACGGAAGTTGGAGTTTGCTTCGTCAATAAACTCGCTGATCTTTGTGCGGATGTCAAGCGTATTTTTCTTGGAGTATTGACTTGAAGCAGATTGGCCACTTTTAACAGAAATTTTGTCTAGACTAGACCAGTGGTTCATGCCAGCCCCTTTTCTCTCAAAATGCAGATCTGGTCTAATATTATCGTTATATGTAGAAAACTCCTCACATTTTAATAACTCCTTTCTCTTTGAATTTGTTATAAAAGCTGCTATCCGATTCCATAGATTTTTACTTTCGGTACCATTTGTAGGCATACCAAAGATGTCTATTTCCCAATCATGAAATAGCGACTGCCATTTTCTACTATCATCCGTACCGAGCCGCCCAAGTGATCTAAACATAAAATCTGTATAGTAATTATTTCATGTATATTTTTCTAGTTTTTATTTTACTTTGGAAATTTACTAAAACTCTGATTCATTGTGATGTTCCCGTTATTAATCTTGATGTCATTCCATGTACCACCTAAGGAACCTGTGAGCGTACATCCTGACATCTGAATATTTCGATCTTCTAATTCAATAACCTGTGAGAAAAAATACAATTTTATATTTTTAATCAATTTTTAATACAGACTAACCTCATTTTTTATTTCGCTAGAAGGCATGTAAAATGTGCCTTTTCCATTTGGACCAGACATTGACAAATCTCCCTCAAAGTAAGCTCCAGTATCTATAATAGCAACACCTTCTCCCATTAACATATCGCCAACAAATGAACCCTCGAAATATTTGCCATCCATTGTTATTAAAACTCCATGACCGTTTCGCCGGTTTTCCACAAACATTCCCATATATTTATCACCGTTAACCGCATCATCCAGAACTCCATAACCGTGTTTTAAATTGTTTGAGAATTCTCCAATATATGTATATCGATCATCTCGCAAAATTCCATGTCCATGTTGTAGACCATCTCGAAAGTGTCCTTCGTATGTTCCTCTGTTTTTCATTTCAAGTACACCGAATCCATGATATTTTCCATTCTCAAATTCACCTTCATAAATACCAACACTGGGTGTAAACATTCGTCCGAATCCACGTATTTCACCACTTATAGTTTGACCATTATAAACTTTTCCGTCTGGAAATTCTAGATGACCAATGCCATGCATTTGGCCCATGTACCAACGTCCAAAGTACTTTGCGCTCGGATACTCCAAATGTTTCTCACTAAATGTATAACTGGCGTTCCGATACTGAGGAACTTTACCACCATTTGAACGTTCGAGAGAATGACGAATACTTGCTTCTATTCCAGACACCCACTTTGTTTTATCCTCATGATTTTGACACACAAAGTTCAGTGTTTCTTCAGGCGTTACAATTTTAAACGAAAACTTACGTGTTTCCGAATCAACAAGGGATGTAAGCCACAGTGTTTTCAAGGGGTACGTACTTAGAGTATTATTGTAGTGACAAAAAATGTCATTAAAAAGTATAAACCAATGTGACGAGAATCTTCCACTAGGAACAATCTTTAATGCAATCTCTCTTGAGTCTAAAAACAATCTTCTTTCGGCTGATTGTAATTTTATTATTAATTGTTTACTGTTAGTTTGCCAAAATAATGCTGTTTTAAATGCACTTTCAATGCACAAATCTTTCTCAGCTTTAAATTTTTCCCAAACACTCTTTTTCTCTTCCAATACAATACGAATCGTTGCACATCGTTCATGTGCAATTAAATCACTAATCATACTAATGTAATCCCAGACACGTCGAAATGGATTTGAAAAAATCTTTTTTCCATCTTTATTTTTTTCTAAAATTGAGTTTACAATTTCAAAACCCTGAACAGAAGCAACGTCGCAATAATATTTTGTATAAGTTCTATACGCTGATATAATTTCAGTTGAATTATGTATAATTATTAAATCCTGGCTGCTTATAAGACCCTTGTAGAATTTTGTAATTGAGTCCACATTGACGGCTGTCAGATTTATTAGATTCAGGTACTGTTGGCATAACTGATCAAATGTTTGACCTTTATTGATAAAATAAATCTTTTTTAGAAATGGTTTTATAATATTTATATATGAATTGAGTACATCTTGCAAGAATTTCTGTTCGGCGGTCAAGTGTATTTCAAAATATGAAACGAAAACTGAATGATTTTGCAAAAAGAAATTTTCAACTGATATGCAAATTGGAAAGTCCTCGTTTTTACACACATTCGATTGACTAAACTTAAATTGTTTTGTTTTTGTATCATACCTGCTATGCTTAAGCTCTTTAGTTTGAAGGTCATTGAGTAGAATGTATGTATTGAATTTACCACAAACTGCCTCAAACGTGTTTTGAGCGTGTCGATACTTGCGTGGTGCACTTACGTCTTCAATTTCTTCTGATGAAATTTGTTGTTGACTATTATTACCCCAGAGGTATAGTCTTCCATCTAATGTCACAGCAACCGAATGTTCTTGTCCACTGTATATTCGTATGATTCCTTGTCCAGTGAGGCCAAGTACTGAATTTATTCTTGTTCTTTTTATATGGTCACCGGTTCCAAGATGACCTTTATTAACACTTCCAAAACACCAAACACCAGTACCAATCATATTGGCACCAACTCTACACAATTTTGATATTTTATTTTCTAATCCACATTCCGATTGCAAGTCTACTGCACTGCCAAGATCTAACGATGAATCTTCATTTACACTGATGTCTGCACAATCACTTAAATCTAATATTTGTTTAACATTCACATTATCCCCTTGATTATCATTTAACTCTGATTCTGGTGAATCATTGTGGTCTGACCCACTCATGTGTCTAGAAAGTGTACGAACTCCTTCGCATACCATTGAAGTTATACTCGAGACATTCTCTTTGATTATTTTTGTCTGTTTATCAGCTTGACTTTGGTTTATTGACAACGACTCAAAAATGAAGTTTAGTGCAACATCCTTATGTGATTTGGACGGAACACCAATCGTTTTATTTCCGGTTGTCATATAATTTATAATGTCTGACTCAAATACATCCGACTGACTGCAACTGGAAGCCATTGACGTTTCGGTGGTACTTTTGCTGGTGCCCTGGTGAAGGTGATGATCATTCTCGACTTTATTAGTGTCCGGCATACATTTTGGACATTCGGTATTTATGTATAGACCAGAGCTTTCACTGGCCTCGTCGCTATTGTAGTCATCTTCGGCATGACCAGTATGGGGTTTTTTATGTGTAAGAACAACAACAAACTTATTACCCGTTGAAACTTGTAATATTTTAAAACCACTAAAACACTCGACTGGAATAGGAGTTTCAGACGTTAACACCTCTCCAAACGTTCCCATTCCAAACAATTCTTCATTCTGTGTGGTAAACAGAATTCCATCTTCATTGCAATTGATTTTTGCAATTCGTATCTTCTCGGAAACACTTTTGAAGCCATGCACACACACTTTCGGATTCGGTACAACAATTTCGGTCCATTCAGTGCAGCCTAATTGAGTTTTGTGAACACTACCATTATCGTCGACAATGAAAATTGTATCTTTGAAACATTCAAAGTCAACCACAGATTCACGAAGAAGTTGAACACTAACTGATCTTTGTCGAAGATCAACAGTGCCCGTAAAGAGATGGGAATTTATATTTAACAGGTATATACTTGGCTGTTGGTCTCCTTCTATGGTACATATTTTCAAGATGTGGTGAAGATCTATATCGGACAAGATTTCAAGTTCAGTTTCCTTATGATACAAGCTGAAACTTTGCATTTTTCTGAAAATATAAAGCGTGTTTAATCATTATTAAAAAATCGATATTTATTGGTTTAAATAGATATAATCAGGTTTACAGGCACTTGCAAATTGTTAGGGAATGTGTAAGTTTTTTGTCATAAGTATATATGCATACATAGATTATTGTTCTATGTATTAGAATGCATTATTGCATGACTAATATATTCCAAAATATAAATTTTGCTATACTATATGATATGTGTTTTGTGTTAATACAAAGAAAATATGTAAATGACAATATGTTTACTCACATTTAAAATCACTTTTAATATTGTTATTAAATCAATTTATAGTTTAAATTTCAATTCTCCAGGAAAACACCTGCATTTTGATTTGTTTCCTATTTACTATTTCAATTTTTGCCTGCGATGTCTGTGTTGTGTTTTGATTTTATAATTTTTAGGAGTTTCGATTTCGCTGCAATAGCTTATCTGACGTATGACGTTATCTGACATTTCTTAGATAGACGACTTTTGAGTTATGGACGATTCAGATAGTTATGTACAAATGTAAGGAAATGAAACTAGAGCTGTGATTGGTTGATGCAGGTCACTTGATGTATACATACACGCACAATACACTCTCACCAAAAACTCAGAAATGACTAATACATACACACAAAAAAGTAAGGAAATGAGAAATAGTTGAAATCAAACCAACTTTTTCATGGAAATGAATCAAGAGACGTCAAAGTTGTGTATGTTTTTGGGTTATGTGTGTGCATTTTATTTTTACTGTGTGTATTTTGTGTTGATTTTTATCTTATTTCACATTTATGCTGTCTCTTGCATATCCACAACGTAAATAACAATCATTGAAGTGATAAAATGTATATAATTTCTCAAAAATCAGTGGTTTTGTAAAACATTGTTGACATGTTTGTGTTTGTGCTGTCAGTCATTTCCATACAAAAGGACATAACTATATGAACCTCTGAAAATATACCATAAGGAAATTTGGTTTAGAATTTGAATATATTTTAATTAGATGCTCAGTACACCGAGTAGTAAAAGGCCTATTATACAAAGATATAGATGTCACCACTGGCCACTGCTTTATCTGCATTACCACATGGAAGAATCATTGGCCGTGATGATGACCGCTGACAGCTGTCAAACAGTGAACAATGATCAATGAACATGAACTCAAGGAATGACCGCATCACGATTGCCGTGCGTAGCGCGTGTTGTTGTTGATGTCATTACTCATTTCTCACTGTTGTCAAATTCTCATAAACTCATATGTACTTCAAACTTCATGCAATTCATTTTGAAAAGAGCATTTGTTGTGAGTGGTTTATAGTAAATTGACGTACTCGCAAAACTCTGTGTTCGATCGCGGTGTTTTTTTGAGTTCGTTTACACAAACAATTATTACATTTTATTTTAATTATCAAGTTTTGCCAGCGATCTTGTGATCACGCAGTGCTTGTGAAGTGAATTTTGTGCGTAATTCAGGTGATCTAAGATTACGATATAAAAGTGCTAAGTTGTAAACCTCCAAAGTGTAATAAAACCGATTATGTTGATTATTCTAAGTGCTATGCCGCTGAAGTGTTTCTGTTGCTTTATATATATTTTTGGTTAATTTCCTGGATTACAATTTGGCTTACATGCTCACGTAAAGGTAATTTATTGTAATGTGTAATCAAATAACACAGTGTTTGATTTTTGATACCAAGGCATTTTTATGATGATCGCTTCGCTCGTATACATATTTGTTTTGTTGACAGCCCGTGCTCGATTTGGCGTACGTGCACCGATTTATTGTTTCTTGCCCACAACATTTCTCTGACGTCTGGTTTTCTCAATATTTCTGCCAGATGACCGATCGTTTTGCATATACAAAGTAATCTATTAATTCTATTTATTAATAATTTTGCGCAGTTGGCAAATGTAATGTTTTATGTAATGTTATTGGTTTTGTTTCGCACTTGCACTTATGGGTCTAAATTGTTGATTTATGATTTGATTATAATGCATCAATCAAAAGATATGGTTGCGTTGCGCTCAAACTTCGATCACCCAATTAGTAATTTGATTCTTTTACTTTGTTGATTTAGATTGCGTTCATTTTATAAAACAGATTGGAAATATATTATAAACAATATCTAAAGCCAATCAAAAAGCCATAATACACCTCCAAATATTTATAATTTGCAGCCCAAGTTAGGATATTATAATATATTGTAACTATATTGGAAACAATGTCATATACATAGAACAAATATCGATAACTATAAATGTTCGTATCGACCTGTGCCAACTGCCGACGCCGAGTGCGTATAACAGTCGAGTCGACAGATGTTGCACCACCACATTCTACCATAAATAATTTGCTCGAAATTGGCTTTGTAGACGAATGTATTATATTATTTTGCGCAGCTGCTCTGCATAGACATAAACAATTTCAATTCAGATTATATTTGATGTTACTATTTTATTACGACGAAGATGATATTTCAACTCATATTTATATTAAAATTTAACCATTGCCTTTTAAGTTATTGACGAATACATTTATCCACTTAGCGATTTTTTATGATTTTGTCTTCAACGTTATTTATCAAATTAACTAGTAGATTATGATAATATTCTGTACATATACATGGTCGCAAATTATAGGGAACCTCCCATATGCTAATAGTGCATACAGACACAGACACTCACATCGTTAGCTCGCGCCAAGAATACACAATGGATGATGTGTGTTTCCATTGTTTGTCGGTGTGCACAAAAACTTGCCGAGATCCTAATCAGAAAAACGTTTCTTTCTTAATTATATTCATTACACACAATAATAAAGATTAGTTTGCACTGTTTTTGTTTCTAGGTGTGTACTCATCAAATTTGGATGAACATTTTAAATATTTTTATTTGTCGTTTTCTGAATAGTAGAATATAGAATATTATATTATATAAAAGTGTTCTCTTCTAGCATACATAAATCAGCTAACGCAAAATAAAAAGCAAGCTAATCCAGCGTTGTGCGTACATTAATATACATTTTGAATCACTGTACACAAACACCTCGTAAATAACGTACTCTTGTTGTTGTTATAAGCGGGCGAAACAAAATCTATCGCTTTTACGAGATGCGACTGCATATATAGAAATAATGAGACGTAAATGATACCCACGGGATTTGAATTGATTTCCGCGACCACAAAAAGGAAGTGTGTGTGTGTGTATTTTCTAATTGGTTTCCATTGTTTTCGTCTTGGACATTATTCAGGAAATGCGAAGGGCGAAGATCTAACTGTAGGTATAATAAATCTTCTAAACAATTTATTCGTTTTGTTAGTTCGTATTATGAGGGGTCAAAGATATTGTGTTTGTGACTCATAGTCTATGTTACACTTCATGATACAATTTATGAGCTGCAGAAAACACCACATATTGGTAGATTATTATTTTGGGTAAACTGATAAAAAAATAATCTAACTAATATTTTTTTATTATTTTCAACGCAGGTTTGGACTAAAATGGGTGGTCTTTGATATATTTTTTTAAAAAGATCCATTTTATATCGGAGATATACCGATACGCTAATCTTTTCCCTTTTCTCATATAATAAAATAACACCAAAAATACTTTTTACAATATATTATTCAGATTTGTATCCACTTATTTAATGTAGAGGTTTAATGTAGGTTATATGAGTAACATCTCATTTAATGTATATATATAGTTTATAACATAAAACACAATTTCAACCCAAAAGCAAAAATATGCTAAATTGGTAAAGGTTCTCTTACGGTTTTATATTGCATTATATATTATAAAGTTTATATATTTCAAAGTTTACCAATACAATACAATACAATATATTTGAAAAATTATATCGTAGAGATATGCTTGTTTTATACCGGTTAACCAACCCAAATACAAAAATGTATGTCTTTTTGCTAGAAAATAACGGTAAACCGTATATTTATTTGCATTAAAATGAATTAAAAAAGACGGTTTACCGGTTAATTAATAATAGAGGTACCAATAATAAAAACTTTGAATAACGTAAAAAAAAAGAAGAAATATAAATTTTTATTACCTAAAAATTCATGTTTTTAAAAAATTTGGCGGCATATATTTAAATTTAAAACAAAATATAAAAAATAAGTAGGTCTAATATACATTTTTTATTAGTTATGATTTCGATATTTGTTCGACCATCATCATAAGAAAACTGGCAGGACAAAGTATACAAAACCTTGCTGAAAGATAAAAAAGCATGAAACATTACATAAAAAGCTAAAATACATTCGGTTTAATTTTAATGATTTAATATTTTGAATTAAATCAATATTATTATTATTATATGATAAATAATACGCGTGATTTTCAAGCTCGCCATTTATTTATAACCGCACACAAACACCAATTTCTAGAAGCCAATTGTATTTTCAACCTATACCTCGTGCTCCGACCGATAACAACTTATAATCAAGCCACAGCTCCAACGTTCCGTCCGTCGCAATAACTTACTTGTTTATTTTCTATATTTCTGTGCGAGTGTATAATTATACTATCCATATATCTGCGCCTGATGCATTCTAACGAATTTGACGCTCAATTATCACAAAAGCTAGTGCAAATAAATCAGGAAAATATTTGCAAACAACACAGTCGGTCTTTTAGTCTCTCTACAGACATTATATATATGTATATATATACATATATGTGTGTCTTAACAAATACTCTAATGTTTAACAGATATAATGCACTTTCACTTGGATTTATTTGTAAATTAAATTATATATTATAAACAATATAATTATTAAGTTAATGTGTGTGTGTGTATTTAGAAGTGTGAGCTATAGTATGAGTGTGAAAATATGTTGAATGCATATTTAATTTGAGTTATGTTTATGATTATATCATCAACCGCAACATTTTAACCAAGCACACACATACAAAAAAGTGCAACATAACATAATGTGCATTGTATACATTTACAATACAAAAACATACACAACACATGTAAATATAAAATAAAAACTTATTCAATTACTTTATACTGCATTTATTATAATGCACATTTATACATGCGCACGCACGTGTTGAATGTCTTTTTATGCTTTATATCCCGTGAATTATATGGTAGCAACCTAAAGATATTACGTTTTACATAAAAAAATGCACATTTATTTATTGGTGTGTTAAGAGAGCAACATGTTTTTGAAGTAATCTGCGAACCGTTACATTTGGGATTTACACTTTCATGTATATCTGGTATATTATTATAACAGGAAGACTTTATAAATTTAAAGATCAAAAGTGCAATTGCTTAAGCAATAAAACCACGTTCTTTGCGCAAAATCTTAAGCATACATTTTTGTACTGTGTACTCTCTATCATGTGTGGTTGTGTGGTCTTGGCCGCAAAGACTTGGATGGTATGAGCTTGCTTGGAATAAACGCGCGGATGCATACCGCTATACCGTGCATCCGCGAGCTGCTTATGCGTTGCAATGCACTCACACGTTCGCCCACAGAAATAGACACACAAACATATTTACGCTGGCTGCTTTAAATAATTAAAATCTTGCATCCGGCATATTATTTTAAAACGATATTCACGATGAAAAGCTTTGAATTTCAAGCGCAGCAGGTAACGCTTACGCATAGAAACACATGTGTTACCGATCATTTCACACACACACACATATATTCAGATGGTAATTCCAATATTTATATAGTTTTTGTGTTTAGATGTTCACACTAATTAAAGAAGTTAAATATTTGTGTGTTTACACTTTTGTCTTCACGCGATTTTATGCTTACTCGCAGGCACACACATTATCGGCACTGTGACTACATGCTGTGCAATTGTGCATATAACATAATGTATGTATTTATAACACAAACAAGCATAACTTATGCATACAATTATTTGAGTGTCTAACTGCTGCATATTGTTGAGTCTAAATACTGTATGTATATGTTTAAATATATATTATACAATTTAAATCAATTAAGCGCTGAAAATTACAAATTATTAACTTGGCATCAGTGTTGCGTTTGAAATTACTTTTATTTTTATATATACGGTCAACGATGTGTGTTCTCTTCGTGTTTAATATATAATTAAAATTAATTAAAAGTATACTACTCTAACCAGTTGCAGATGGGACAAACACTATTAAATCTGTTTGTAAATGTTAAAATGCATGTAACTGTAAATTTCATATATTTTATTTTGATTATGATTAATAAAAAAGTATTAATGTCGGAAACAAAATGTTATTATTGTTATATTTCACTTTATTCACTTCACATGTATTACATACCCTAGGTGCCTTGGGACTTAAGTCCCCCTGGAACACATTATTAATATTAAAATTACATAAAAAATATATCCTATATAATTTTATGTTATGTTTTCTTTATTTTTATTAAACCTATAAATATAAATATTAACTATTGAATTAATTCAATCAATACATGCTTATAAAAAAACAATAATTATAATTTGAAAGTATACTCAGTTTTATAATATAAGTCAGTCAGGATGTTACCATGTTAAAAATTAAAAATGATGTATGATATGAAATTTTAAGCGATTTGCAATCATATCGCATTTAATATAAACCATCTCTAAAAGAAGGTTTATTTTTATTAAATTCAGTAAATGTACATTTACAATATATCTGGTAAAATTATATTTTTTTGTAAATTTATATATATATATATATATATATTTAAAAGACCATGTTTGTAAAATAACTCAAAATACACAAAACTTAACTTCAAACCGTTTTTGTCCATTTCGTTGTTCTGGTTCTTGCCCCTCTAAATGGGGTGAATAACTTATTAGTTATTACATTTTACATTACTATATAGTTTACCATGCAGCAGTAAAGTGGCACGTACGCACTTAACTAGCAGTATTGGGCCCGCATTTCTTAATTCAAAATGAATATTTAAATTTGTATGTGGTTCTCTATTTAAAATTATAATTATGTGTGGGACTAACTAACTTGTATATAATAGTTCTTTTACTATTTTGTGCAAAAAGTAAAATAATTAAAAATTGAAAGAATAAGAACTAAAATTATATTTTTTTAAATACTATAAATACTAATAAATATTAATTGTCAAATGAATATCTGTGTATAACCTAAAGACAACAATACTGACCATTTTAGACAATATTCATTTATTTTTCTATAGACGAAAAAAATCTCGTGAATGGATTTGATGATCAACACAACCACCTACGCCTGGACAAATTTATCTATTTTAAAATTCATACTACGAAAAAAACTTTTTTTTAAAATAATGTACTTTATTACATTTTATTTATGTTTTTTGTCCTATTTTTCTAAATAACGTTTTTATGGTATCTATAGCTCTCATATATTTTAATATTATCAATCAGTATTTCAAACACATTTTAAATATGCTTTCGGTTTAAGCTGTACGCAATTGTTCGTGTCCCTTTAATTCGATTAACTGACCTATGAACGCTTTAAACAATTGCTACGTAACCTTTTGAACTAGACATCAATTCCATATGTTGTCTTGGCTACTCATATACTATTTTTATACAAATACATATACATCATTTACTATGTAATTTAAGATGTAATTACTATGACCGGAGACTATGGTCGCTGATCCTCATTAATTCAATTATTACACGCGTACATAAAAATACAAATTTCTTTCATTTTAATAGCTGTTAACGCTAATCGAAAGTAATTAATAATTTAAACCATGCACGCACAAAAATACAAGTGCACTCTGAGGTGCGTTCGGACGTTTTAAAATATGTTAAATTGTATAATTTACTATACTTACATAAACTAATGTACTATGTATATATACAAATACATGTTATTTATACTGGATGAGTATTCTTAGCACACGTGTGCAACGTGCTTCGAGTAGAGTGCAGTGTGCAGTTGTGCCGTCTCTACTGCGTCGACCCAGCTCGGTGCCTCAGTGTGGTGTGTAAAATACCCATAAAGATCCGTTAAAACCGATTCTAAGCGTGTATAATATATATTATGTGACTGCAAGTCTTGCAACCGTTCTCAGGCGCGTATATATATTATATACATTTAATTTAACGACCGACGCGACGCAGAGAGCGTCTTCAGATAAAGCAGATATTATCATTGAGTCATTCAATGACACCACGCTTAAATGAGATTTGCTTGTGGATATTATTCATGTGAGGTGGCGCTAGAAGTGTTTCAGATAATGTGATATGCCACATGTCGAGTCGAGACCCATACAACTAAAGTGTATGTTTAAATGAGATAAACACTCGACAGTTTATTTTGTGTGTATGTCCTTAGCCTCAGAAAGCATCAGATGCAGATTTATTAATAAACATTTGTACATCATTTAAACATCCTTTATACATCCTTTACTATGATATATTTTAAAACATATATAAGTTCTGATTGGCTGATTTGAAAGAAAAAAAAATACTCTTATTCCGCAAACAAGCTATTTTTTAAAAACATTAAAAATTTTGTATGATGAGAAGAAAAAAATCGTCTGGAAGTTGTGATCCTTCACTTCTATACGATTAGAAATAAACTTTTCACTCATTTATTGACATCTAATAATTGGGATTTTGCAAAATTTGTCAGTATCAGACGCTGACCGTTGTTCAGTTCGGTATAGATAGTTGATCTCTACTCTCAACAAATTTTAATTTGTCATTTGTGCTAAAGCAACTGTATTGACCATATATAGAGCTATTTTTTAAATTATAAATTATCGATTTACCTTTCACCTTTCAATCTACTTTGGTATAGTCTTCATCAGGCGTACATTTTACATTACATTTTACATTAAATTTTACATTACATTTTACATTACATTTTAAATTACATTTTACATTGCATTTTACATTGCATTTAACATTACATTTTACATTACATTTTACATTTATAATGTTTTATTTAATGTACTCTATATACGAAGAGTTTAAATCAATAATTTGTCATTATCTGATTCAGAGATTTAGCTGACGAAATGTAGGTTTCACTAAGAAATATGGGTCCTACTAATAAGATACTTATAATGTATGTCTCGAACTCTTTGATGAAACAATGAAAATAAATAAAATACATAAATATAGAAAAAGAAAAACACAAAACAAACAAAAAAAATCTTAAAAATAAAATTTCATTTTGTTATTTGGACACTTTGTTTTATTTTAGGAAAATTTATTAATTCTATTCCATTTAAACGATATTTTTTATGAAACAACGTCATCAAAATTACTACACACCTATTTTATAAGATAATGTTGAAATTCTAAATATTCTAAAAACTTACATTTAAGACTGTTAGGGTTAAGTTAGCACCAATCAAACAATGCGCAATTTCGGTATGTTAATTACATCAAGAATAAATAATATATAAACATATATTTTTTAAATTACTCCTGAAGGGAAAATGACTTGGAATAATCATGTAAAACGTATAATATATTATTAATAATATTTAAAATATTTTGTATAATTCGTATTATATAAAGTATTTCTAAGATTAGGTAATACATTTTCTATATATTTTCAATATTCTCAAATATAATAGTAGTATTCTTGATATTTGCAAGTAATAATATTTTTTTGTTGTTTTATATTCGCGTATTATTTTTCATATTCCCTAATACTTTGAGTATTCGGAATTTTTTCAGTATTCTCGTATATGCAAATATTTTATCAAGCTAAAATAAATATTTGAGAATCGATATTTAGGACCAACCACAAACTATGAATAAATCTAAAACTAATGTTACATTTGTCCAGAGATATAAAATCGTAGTGTTTGTTAATTTTTTTCGATATTATTAATATTTTCTATAATATTCGTGGTATTTTTAATTATTTTTCATAATATTATGAATATTCGCGGATATAGACTTTGAATTACTGTATTAGAAAACATATTTTATAGATATTAACAATATTACTAATAATTTTTGCGATAGAAAATATAGAAAGAAAAATTATGATTTGATTTGATTGGCTCTATAAAATATGTGTTCAATTTTTATTATTTATTTTGGTCCATCTTATTTTTTACGATTGATAATTGATTTTGCATTGTTATGGCAAGCAAAAAAGGTGAGTATAAAATTATTTTAAACCGAATAATTATGTGTTAAAATGATTGGCAAGAAAAGAAATTCGATTTTTAAGACTAAAATAAACGTTTTAATAATAATAAGGCCATTATATATAGTTTAAATTAAACCGCGCTACTGCTCTTTTTCCCGACGTATGTTTGTGCGCATGGCGTTTTTATGTTGTATGTTAAGAAGTTATGATGAGTGCACAGCTTTATAATAATAAATAAATAATGCGTGCGCGTAAGAGATTTGCCGCCGCCAAAGAGTGCGTGTGAAAAAGACTGTGTTGCATCTTGTACATATAGATATAGTATAATATATATGTATACT
>JAAAKO020006838.1:0-19368 GCA_010015015.2 Bolitophila cinerea | reverse complement strand
TTATACATACACATATACACAGACACAAACATATTATACAACCAACCGCTTTTGAGCGAGATACAAGCCCGCAAGTATGGTAAACAGTGGAATGGAGTTGCTTTTATATAGGATCAAAGGGTTCAGACGCGCCTTGCTATTTTGTAGCGATAAAAAACTCTAGAATCTCCGGAATGTTTTATTGATTGCAATAATTACTAAGTAATAATTGTTCAAATAAGTTTAGATACAACTTTTTTTTATTTATAACTAACAAAGCGGGTATTGAATAACCGCCGCCGCTAAAAAAATCCCCTGATAATATTCAAGATTAGTACCAAATTTAACCTTTTTAAAAGGAATCTGGCAATGTAGTCTGGCTTTTAATTACAGTATTGTTGTATCACAAAATATTAAACTTTTTTTCAACAAAATATTTACTCTGATTAATGTCAAGTTTGAACTTAAAATTATTTAAATATGTGGTTTAACTAACGCGATTCAAAAAAACAAAAAAAAACTCATTGATAAAATATTCAATAACCAAGCAATTCAAAGACTTTTTTAAAAACATTATTATATAAGTTAGAGTCAGTTTTAACGAAGAAAAATGAATAGTTTTTCCAATATAAAATATATGTGTCCATAAAGTCTTAGTTTCTAGTATCAAAATACTTTTCGTTGAAAATTCTAAAATCTTTTGTAGAATATACAAACTGCTGAGTAGCGATTTTGCACAAACATTAACACATTTTTTTGTGAGAATAACACACTTAAGCATACTGCACTGTTGCACATATAAAAATGGATTTCTGTCAATGTGAAAAGAATACACTTGTGAAGAATTCAAACTCGATAGTGCATTTTTGTCACTGTGAGAATTATTCGTATAGCACCGGTAGGTAGGTGATAGATTTTTTTTGCTATTTTTCACTAATTCTTAGTCTTATTACGTCCTCCTTTTTAACCAGATTGTCACTCAATTTCAATGTAAAATTGGCCATATTTTGTTTTTTTTGGTGTCAGATTTAAAAAAATGATGTGTCTAGTAAAAATTATGTATGACACTCAGAAAAAACTTTGTCTTGCAAAAGTTGACATTGAGATGGATGAGCTCGAACTACTATTTAAGTTAATTAAAGGTTTAACATATTTTTATGGATCCGTTTGGGTGCTGTTATGTTTCAATACCCAAAATATTAAATATACCAAAACTAATGCGAAAATATCCATCTTGGAGAAAGAATATCTAAAAGAATTGCGATTTAATTTCAAATCAAGTAGTTTCAAAAATCCACCTGCAGCCAGGTACGTGCGTGCCTTGTGTAGGGTCTCCTCGATTATTCGCCGCAAAAAAATATAAATGTATATATATTTTTATTTTGGGTATCTGACACAAAGCAAAGGAATTAATTTTACATTAGCCGCCTATAATTTAAATATAACTATAAGCAAAAATATATTTAAAATTATAAGTATACAACTTAAATACTATTACAGAGCATTTATTATAAAATATCACATAGTTTTTATATGATAAAAAAGTCGATGTACTAACTATATAGTTATCCTATCCTCGCAACTCCTGTTTACGTTTCCTCTTTGTGGTAATGTTTTGTGCGTTTATTTATTCAATCTAAGTGAAAGTACATTACAGAGCGACGCCCAGTGTCCGACGCTGCCCAATGCTGCCACACAGATAAATACTATGTATACATAGCTTGCAAAAAGCTCACACAGCTAAACTTTTCACTATATCACCGGCAGATTAACATGGCTATCTCGAGTGCGGCGCATCCGGAAAGTTCGTGAGTTTCAACGACCGACCTGCCCGCCTCGTCTCGTTCCACCCGGCCAGCCGGCCGATGTGGTGCCGCAAAGACCGCAGACGCAATAATATTAAAGCGTCCAGCATGCCGCAACAATCTGCTGTTTTTCGCAGACATTGAGCATACATACTTTTATACATATTTGTTAGGTGGGTTCAAAAATCATCTTTTTCGATTTTTCAACGTGCTAGTTTTTATTCTTTTTCACCCAAAAAAATGTTGGAAAAATGTTTATTTTGAATATGCTCAACAAAATTGTAATTTTTTTCAAGTTGGTATACCTTATTTATTTTAAAAAGCCAATTTTGTTTTAACTTTCTTGTTGAGACTTTCATTGACCCTTGAGATTGAGATTTAAGGATTATTAATTATTAATTAATTAAAGAATTTTAAATAGAACAAGATTATATTTAAGAAGTACTGATATACTAATGGTTCGTTTCCTATCTACTTCCCCATATTTATAGCTACTCTTTCATATGATACCTCCCAAGACAATTTACTTCTCCCTATTTAGCATTTCACAGAATTTTATTATATAAATAACAATATAATATAGCAAAAACTCAAGAACTGGTTATCCTCTTTTGCCAACCTGATTCTCAATAACCCCAAGAAAAATCATTTCACTGAAATTTCTTCTTTTTTTCCTCTAAAATAATGTAAAACAACATTTTTATATCGGAACAACATTGGATGAGTTATAAAACAAAATACCACGATTTAAAGCTGAAAACCAATATTTGGTAATTGGTATACGTTTCCGTGATATTAACACCATATTTACCTTAAATAATATCGTAGAGATATGATTGTTGGTACATTTTTGTATAGTTAAATCCGATCTACAATAAAGTAGTACTATGGAAAAAAGCCATTTCAGAATAAAGTACAAAAACAATTTTTGGCCGTTAAGCACATCTTAAATTAAACATTTTTTTGAAAGCAATTTTTAGCGTTTTAATACCAAAAGGAAAAAGAAAAAAAATCTAAAAAATAAATTTTGAACACCCTTAATATATATACTAATATATTCTCATCTTGCATATACGAAATAGAACGACTATTGTATATTTTGCGTTTATGTTATGCTCGATCTCTGCATATATGTAAAGTGGTGCCGTCAAATGCTTAAATTTATGAAAAACTTTCGAAAAAACGTGCTGCGCTTCATATGAACACTCCCTGTGTTTTTGGCAAGCTCAAACACACACGCACACATAGATGCTTTCACACATTCAACAACACGCACACACACACAGACATAAAAAGTTAAACTTTTTCGAATGCTAACAAATAATGTACTCGCGCGTGCGCGCGGCAGCGTTGCCGGAAAAATCACGAAAATGCAAAGAAATAACAAACACACAAAAACTAACTCGCGCACGAGCTTTTGCTTCATGGCCGCTAGCTGCAAACGCGGTTGCTTTTCTGGGTGTCCTATTTTATTTATACAACATAACATATATGCTATGATATATGTTTTTACAGCTAATGTATGGGATTCTTTCTCAATGCGTGTGTGGGGGAGCGCTTGTAAGCGTGAATTCAATAAAATTCGAACACAGATAGTGGAAAAGCTTGTTGAAGACCGAAATGAGAGAAAAACGGAATGCCAAAGCACTGGACTGGGTACGCGAACAAAAAAATGCATTGTATACTAGAAAATTGTATATGATAGTATGTGTGTGTTCTTTGAAATTCGAAAATGTATACAGTTCATTGTGCGCGAGCTTACATTAAAATTAAACAATGTTCGGCACGGCCAACGCGTTACCTCGTGGAAATCTCAACGTGTAATCTCTGTGTATATATGTGCGATACAACCGTCAAGCACAGAGCGCAATTTTCAAAGCTTTATTTTATACAATTCAGTATGCGTGTGTGCGGAAGGTAGGTGAGAGTATATGTGTATGAGGGTGTTACTGCTGCCGGCTGGCCGAGCGCGGCTGTGCCGATAAGCTTGGCACATAATGGACACATTCACAGATAATGGTCAATTATTTTCTATACGCTTTTTTGCGTGCTTTGTTGTGCTCTCTCTGGTCGTGTGTCCTGTGTGTTTTGTGTCCTCTTTATTTGTGTGTCCTGTACTATGTGTACTATGAGTTTTTTTACGTGTCACAAGCCCCAAGTAAAAAGGAATTGTGGATCCCTCTGCTTCACACCAGCACCTAAGTGATGACACTTTTCCTGAAAAGAATGTTTCAGCTTATAATGCACTGAAAATATAATGCAACCACTCGGAAGAAGCGAAGCTTGTGTGCAATTAATTGTTGGCCGCATGCAAATTAAGCTTGATGCCGCAGAACTTGCACTCGAGTGCATCCGCTCATGGTCGTTGTAGCGAAAACAAGACTAGCACACACACACACACACACACACATATCATGGGTAATAATGTATCTTTTTGATTTCCCTCGTAAATAGTGGGTCGTTCCCCATAGACGCCTGCGCGAGACCCGTGTGCACGCGCTCCAAGAACGCTTGCGACTTTGGAGGGTATTATTTATGGGGAAAGCATTCAAAACTGCAAAGTTTAATTTAGTCATAAATTCAAAATGCTACATCTGTATAGTTTATAAGCGAGCTTATATATAACTATATACATTCACCAAGCTTTTGCAGTATATATATACAATGGCCGGCGAAAGCGCGCCTCACTACGTTCACAAGATAAACGGTCGTATGTTTGTATGTGTGTATTTGTGTATGCGAGTGAGATAGGGGTAGAGACAAGGAGAAATAAAATGTATATCTGCTGTCTGAAGAAATTTTTGACGTCACATAAATTTCAAGTTCAGTGGGCTGACTATCAACATGCCATTTATATAAAATGACATATTCAACACAAAACGTAAAACTCATACACATACACCATCACAAATCACATATACAGTGAACTATACACATACACGTATATATATATATATATATTTATTTAGAAACAGATAATCTCAGCACCTGTTTTCTAGATTTTCATGCACAACAAAGTCATACTTTGTCGAGCTTTAAGCTCTATTTGGAATTAATATATTTGTATATCTGGAATAGTGGTACGATTTCTGCCCCACTGCTCATTTTGAATTTTTACTTTGAGAAATAATCTCAACGGTCGGTGAATTATCTAACACTGACAAACATCCCACGAAATAATTATTAAAAGGAAATACCTTTTGGTTTTTTGCTTGTTTATTGCTCGTTTTTGACTGTTCCCAGAATATTGGCTTAAAATCAAAATTTCATATCAGCAATCAAACCAAAACAAGCAAAAATCAATCAATCAATAATCTAGATTTTTCTGAAAGTCCTAATGCAAAAAAAATGTTTCAAACAAAAAACGAAAAATAAAATCCTGTTAGAAAAATCCTTCATGATATTGAACATTTTTTTTAAAGATTCTCATTTTTTTAAATAAATAACTAATAAAGAATTTATTAAAATTGTTTTTGGTAGTTATAATAAAACTTCTTAAAAATGAATGCTCAAGCCAGGCGATGATTTTGTAAAAAGCTGGTTAGAGGTCGTGGAGTATTTTCAAAAATCCATCCTCAATCCAGTTAAAAACCATATTGAAGAAACTTGTGGTTCAAAATAAATTATTACTTACTTATTATTATTACTTTTATTATAGTATTTTAAAATCATAATATTACATAATAAAAACACAATATTTATACATATAATATTTAATAAAAAAATATTACCGGTATTTTGATTCAAATAAATTGTTTGGAGAACCTAATCTAATTCTTTTCATAAATTCTTTTGAATAAAGTGTCACGAAATAAATATTGCCGGCGATTATGATTCAACGTCATTTAGTAAAAGAACTACTATACGATTCTAACGGCGTTCTAGGTTCCAGTGGCAGATTGGGCTAATAAATGTATTTATAATTGTAATGTAGAGATTATCAAGATCCCTTTAATTTGCAAAATAAAAGTCTAAATAAATAAATTAATTATCACAATTTGCTTAACCCCCAAATCTCCTGATGGCGCATATTTGAAAATATTTCGCAACGCGGTGGCGCAAACGGGAACAAAGTGTTTGTTAATACTATAATAAAATGTAATTCGTAGTTTGTGCGCATTTTCGCTATAAATTCTTTAAAAAAGACCCAATTCGTAGCAATTCACTGTGTTGTTTAAAAAACGCTCACGTAATATTTAGCGTTATTTTGTGAATATAATATTTCTCTCTTTTATTCTCGGCAGTATACACAAAAAGGACAATGTACGTACGTAGCACTAGCACTTTGCGCACTGGAATTATATACAATTTGTGTTTAAATATCTCATAATTCGCTTTCGCTGTACTGCGCTGAAATGGTGTTTTATATGCGAAAGCTTTAACTGACCTAAATATGACTATGTGTGTATGTGTATAAATAACAATTCAAATTTTAAGCATTCTTAAAAAACGCTCCATTGAGAATAGTTTTTTTATTGTTGTTTATGTTTTTTATTTTCAGACCGAAAGCTTTTTGTTGGCATGCTGAACAAAAAGTACAGCGAGCAGGACGTGCGACAGTTATTCTCAAGCCAGGGCAGCATCGAGGAGTGCACTGTGCTGCGGGACCAGAACGGCCAGAGTAAGGGCTGTGCGTTTGTTACATATGCCAGTAAACAGTCGGCCCTGGGCGCTATCAAAGTATGTAAATTCAAATTATATGGTTCATAACATATGATTAATTTAATGAAAGCAAAATGCCTAAACTTGCGTTTAAATACATTTTATTATATTTTCAAACAAAAATTCAAAAGCAATTATATAAAAGGAAAAATACTTAAATGACCCCCCTTTATAAGGAAAAATCTCGTATATTCAACTGAAATGTTTCCCGAGGCATAAACACTGCAATACAATTGTCATTGATGTGCAATCTAGCTCAAACAACAAAATTGCATGCACACACACACTCACACCCACTTACATACAATCTAACACCCGTCCGTCCACCCTATCCGATTAACAGCCATCCACACAAATTTATGATGAAAATTACAATGCATGTCTAATTTTAATTAAATAATTTTCGATGATCACAAATATTAACGATGATTGAGAGTGCTGTACAATATTGCAAACTGTCTCGTTTATCCGCATATGCTAAATTAAATGTCAGGTATATTATATATATAGATATAAATATACTATATTATATGTATTATAGTCGATGTTTTATTGTAAATGTGTCTGTGTTTGAATATTTAGATGAGAAGAACCCCTGAAAATTGACTGATAAATTTTGTACGTGTTTTCATTAACATAAAGAACGCATTGATTAACAAAATATTTTCATATAAACTATTAATTTGTTATGTGTTGTTGTGAGGCTTCAAGTCAGATCCATTTCAGGTCGATTTTATGGTAAAGTCACTACAAGTGTATTCTACTCTTTCGCTATTTTTCAAAATATATAAGTTTTGCACAGAAAATCTCTAAAAAACGTACTAAAAATAGAACACATATAGATGGAGTTGATGTTGCCAGTTTGTTTGGCGGTATGAAATAGACTATAAGATTTACAGTACTCGACAACAACTTTAATACCTTTTTTACCGAAAACGTAAAGGAAAGCTTAAATAAGCTATGTTTTTGTTAGTTATATTATTTATTTTGTAACCATACTTGTTGTATTTTGAAATAAAAATGTATAATTTGAATTCAATTTAAAATATTTTTAAATTTATCGACAGATTTTTAGAAAGTTAGTTTTTTGGACATATTTTTGGATAGTTGTAATGTATTAAAAGCCCGCTTTTTTAAAGTAAAACTGAAGAAATACAACAGCAGATAAAACCTAAACTATTCAAATAATTGTAAAAAACAAATTTTACAATAGTAATGAATGAATCTAGTATAATATTACTAATATGATTACTAATATGACTACTACGGTGCATCGTTTACGCATTAGGGTAAACTGATTTAAAAAAATAAAAATTTAGACAATCTCGGAAAATCTATAAAAAAAGTTTAATCAATCTCAATTTGCTTTAATTTAAAAATTTTCACTAAACAAAATTAGCTTAGGGTAGCGGAAATCGAACGATTTTTCATATAAACTGCCAGTCTAATGTATATGAAGATGTAAAAAAGAAAATTAAAATAAAAGTTTAATGTGTAAAAGATGTTTCAACAAAAGCAATGAACGTTTCACTTAAATTTACCTTTTTTGATTATGTTATTTGTTTTGTTAATTATTAATAATAAATTATAATTTATTGCTATACTTAAACAAAAAATATTTTTGCGAATGGCTTATAAATAAGTCTAAATAAATAAGGCATATAATAAATTGCCTTACAAAAAAATATGCTTAGCTAAAAAAAGTAATGTGCACCTAATAATAGTGCTAACCGAGGAAAAAACATGTTTCAAATCTATAAATTGGATGCCCGATTATTATATTATTTATACTATTTTTGACCGTAGTTTTCATTCTTATAAAATAATGGTTAAATATGTAGAGTATAAATAATGTTATCAAAGGAGCATCAATTCCGATTTCTAAATTCAATAGATCTGTACAACCATAACCGATAAAAAACTTACCACTGTGCGCTATATGCCCTTCTATTATAA
Source organism: Bolitophila cinerea (assembly GCA_010015015.2). Classification (NCBI taxonomy): domain Eukaryota; kingdom Metazoa; phylum Arthropoda; class Insecta; order Diptera; family Mycetophilidae; genus Bolitophila; species Bolitophila cinerea. The sequence continues at coordinate 10,966 of JAAAKO020006838.1, read as the reverse complement.
GTCTCTTTACCGCCTGACTGCGAGATAACTTTTTGCTGCGTGTTCTAAGTCGCCTTCTTGTTTCTACGGAACTCAGGTTCAAAGAATTCCACAGAAGAAAAAAAGCTCGCGCGCAATGAAAACCCACAAAAAGCACATTCAGCATATATGTGCGCGTGCTCCGGCTAATTGTTCCGAAAGCATCCGCTAAATTATTCATGTCAGGTTTGAAATATTAATGGCTTCATAGATCTTGTGTTCTTAGGCTCACAGCGCAGCGGTGCGGCTGCGTGGCGGCCTTGAGCAAAAACACACACATTCACCCACTCGTGTGGCGGGCGAGCGCCCTCTGTGCTATATATAGGGAAAGATAATGCAATTACTCACGTTATTGTTTTATAAGGTATGCCAGCGATGCTCCTTTCGGTGTATACATGCGCAGAATGATAATTTCCTTATATATATAGTACACCCCATGTGTGTATTCTCTTACAGCATACCTACCCCCATGATGTATAGTATATATGTCTACATTTGTACAAGCAGTAGTTGTGTAGATTTAGGTGGCTTATGATGGGGGCGCCGACGACGGTGAACCCGAGAGTATGCGGGTGCACGTAGTAATAAACCAGAGCAGTGATTAAAATATTTGGTAATTAATAAATTCTGTTCCTTGGAATTGTTATTTATTATGTCTTGTAGCGGAAAATTGTTTGCGTGTCTATTGCGATGCGCCCGGCCGCCCGCCACCAGGTAAATACTAAATAGAGCATAGCAAGCCAGCAATCTTCCAGGTGGTGGTTGTTTATGATAGGATTTCGGTGTAATTAGATGTGTGTTTTATGAGTCGGTGCCCGGGTGTTTTATGAGCATTATAAAGCAACAATTTTATGACGCAATTGTGGAGAGCTTTGGCATGGCATATTGTATTTTACCCCTTTAGTAAATGAAAGAGGTAAAGATGTTTTTAATAAACTTTAAAATCAAAACCATGGGAACAAAAGTTTAAGAAAATCGTAACTTTAATAAAATAATATATACTTTTATTTAAAAATAATTAAAGAAAATCTTTGGAGCAGACTGTGTAATCATCGATAGTTAGTGATCTCTAAGGCAGCCAACCCTGCTATAGCTATTTAATACCCTAAATATGCCATAAAATTATTATATAAAACAGCTTAACAAACAGAAAGTGATTATTTTTCGATCCTTAGAGAAAAATCAAAATGCTCAACTTTACTGATGGTGTATTAATGATTCATTGTATAAGTACCGGTGTATTAAAAAATATCTTTAGCGTATATTTTTCGTATTTAGCGTATTTTTCAAACTATAGACGATTATTCGTCTGTTTCTGGACTGGTGTATACAGAGCTTAATGATATACGACTCATAACTAACTCAACATTTAAATTGTGTGTTTTATACATTACACATTTAAATAGATACGATAAAAATAATCCTGATTGTCTTATTTAGTATATCTGCAAATCAAATAGAATGCCCTTTGACTTTGGTATATTTACATATAATCCCTACGAGCCTTCCAATTAAAATAATTCAAATAAAACCTGTGTCCCATCGACATTTAAACCGAAAAAACTTTATTTTTATTTTATTAATTAAATATATAACTGACAGTTCCACAAGCAGCAGCGGGAGCTCTGTCGAACACAAACATTTTATATACATTTTGCACGTGAGCCACTGCACTCACCGCGGCTAATGAAGTCACGGGCGCACCATGGTAAAGAAATCTGTATTTTTGCAAGGTGTAAAAAATCACTGTAAACATTTTAATAATAAGTTTTAATAATTTATATTTTAAAATCAGATTTTTAAAATTATATATTTATATAAATAAAATCAAATTGTCATTATTATTAAATATATATTATTTTTTACTATTTTTATATCTCGTGCAACGCGTATATGATTTAGATTGATCGGATGTGTTAAAAATGTATCATATTATATTAAAAAAAAACACATTTCAAATGTAAAAATATATTTGTGGCTCAGTATTTTTATTTGAAAATTGCAAGAAAGTGTTTGAAAGTATTCCAGTAATATAAAATCGTGAAAGATATTCATGTTAGATTTTTATTTTAGATCCGTCTTACAGCGGTGTTTTATTTAACCGTGTTTAACGCGGTCGGAGCTGTTTTAAAGAATTTGGAGGAAACTGTTAAAACCTCGTTGCAAACAGACAGCTCTAACATGGTCAAAAAGCTCTGTTTTACCATCGTTCATACCTAAACCAAACTAATTGAGTATACATTTTTCAGAAATGAATAATTGCCAAAATTCTGTTTTTTCCCATAGTGCGGTGGCACAAAGCGCTTTATGCGCGTGAATTTTTCAGTGTAACGCGTACGAACAAACACCATTTTGTTTTCGTGCACATTCCAATTAAAAAAATACACACACAAACACACACGCACAAAAACATCGGGGAAAAAAAATCCTTTACATATAGACCCACACAAGTGAGCGTAATCTATACACAGGGAAAAAGCGTGAAATTTATTCATTCGGAAGCAATAATTCATTAGTTTTATAACGGGCACGATGCTGAAATATTACCCAACAAAAGCACAGGAGCGCGGCGATATAAACATGCTTTATGGGGTGTTAATTAAAACCGCATGCCTGTGTGTATATCAATGTGGTTGTGTGTGTGTGTGTTTTGCACATACATATTATATTAAAAGCGAGTATACGATAATACTGTGCAGGTGTTAGACTGAGCTTTCATCCTTATATATATATGCAGGTATACACTTAATACACACATACATAAATATGCATGATCACATTGAATTTGCGCTGCTCTCATTTAATCTGGAGCGTAGAGCTCAACTCCATATCGCAAGCACTTGCGTTAACTTAAAGCGCTTAAAGCTTGTCTAATGTAAAGTAAGCGCGTGATGCTTTGTCGCACGTCATAAAATAACAGGGTAATTGCAATGTATATGTTAAATGTCGTACATATATTAACGAATACAAAGTATACAGACACACACACACACACAAATTTGCAATTTGTCACAAAATCTCCAACACATACACACTACAAAACGTGAATATGTATAATATGTATATATTGTATTTATTTAGTACACTATTTGAACCTGCGCGAAACAACAACACCACGCGTTCTCCTCCATTAAAAGCTTACGCAAGCACAACACTAGAAAAAGTGTTTTTGTTGAGTGCGATTTTATTCTACGGAGGTGTTTTATTTACCGAAGGACGAGAAAAACATTTAGAGCAGCATAGTTTGTTTAATTTTACGTTTGGATGCAGCTTTTAAATGCTTTGCAAATAAATAATTAAAATTATTAAATTTTAAAGCACGTTTGCGTAAGCTGCAGAAAAGAAACCAGAACGCAGTTTTTTAGTCTTTTTATTGCGATTTACAGGATTTGTGGCACAATTCTAAAAAATATATATATTATTTTTTTAATTACCTATAGCTATAATGATAATAAATCCATCCTTCAATACTATAAGATTATTAGACCGTCTGTCGTGTTATATAATATTTTTATTTTAGATTATGTAAATGCCCCTGTAACTATAGCGGTTCATTCCACTTGCACAAAAAATGCAGTTAAAAAGTACTTTAAACAAGAGAAAATTTCTTTAAAGCTTAATTTAAATCTAAATATTATATTATTAAATAATATTTTATAGCTATATTAAATTATTTCAAATAACTACATAAAAACTGAATTAAACGCATTTTAATATACCTACAATTAATTTATATTAACTTTATATTAATTAAAGGAAGCAATATTTAAATATTGAAATATAAACTAGTTTCTGTTTAATGGCCTTCTGTTTTAGTTATAATAATGTATTCTTTTAAATATAATTGAAGTTTAAAGTATTTGTTGTATTATTTTTAATTTTTGCTGTAAATAAGATTCGAACCAGTGCAAAAATGACAAATTCAGGGTGCTGACTGATGAGTCCTCAAATTCTATTTAATTCAATCAATTGAATACGCAACAAGCTTTAATTTTCTACAAATTATATCACTTAAAACAAAAAATAAAAGTAATGACTTTTTACTCTTGTCAAATAATAGCAATGTATATGTTCAAAGACAATTTGCTATTATTTAAATAAAATGTTTCTTTTAAAAAATGAGTATTCCCACAAAAAAAAAAATTTACAATGAAATAAAAATTATTTTTAACAATACAACACAACACAATTTTTTTTTCATGACAAAATCGATCGAGTCGTAACTATAATTAACTATATTTAAAAAAAACTCAAGTCGTTTTCCCAATTAATTAATTTTAGTTACCTTTTTTACTCGAAATATTATGATGATTCCAAAATTAGTGTAACGTTATTCTTTTTTTACCGCAAAATAATAATATTGTCATTTTCAACAAAAAAACTGTCAGTTTGTAAAATTTACTTATAAATTTAAACTTTGTGATTATTATTGTATCGTTTTGTGATGTTTACAACAAAATCAATTGTTACTTAAAATTGCCACAATTTGAATTGTTTTAACATTTTCTTTACATTGGTGACTTTTTCGATACTTTTCATTGTTAAAAAAATAGAAACTTTTGGATTATTAAGGTTTTAAAATTATTATTGAAAAATGTTCTATTTTAAAGGAAAAATTTAGTCTCATTGTATTTATTAACAGTATAATAGTTATTTTATGGTTTTACTCAAAAATGTTAACGAATTTGTATTGTATTGGGCTCTTGTAAATCTTTCGTCTGCGTCATCTTGTGTTTGTATTATCAGCTGTAATAAAAGCTTTGAGAATTGAACCAATTTCTTCAATTCAAAACATAAAAATATATATTTCTACTAATTTCTCTTACTTTGATATATCGATCAATACAGACTATATTTTTGCCACTGTGCGTCCGCAGCCATCGGCCCCCAGCACAATCTTAGAATATTAATATATATCGCTTGCAAAGGGACACAAATATATATTATATATATGGTGTGTGCGCGCGACAGCACCGCGTGCGGGTTGCCCCATTCCTTATGCAGGGGTGAATTTAATCTAGAATAAGAGTATTGGATTAGTGGGGCGGACCGCGCGCGCGGTCGTAGCGCATAAACACGCCCCGAAATGGGTCCAATTTACCATCAGTCTCATATCATTGCCCATGATCGCATTTGTAACCTAAAGCCTAAATATCGAATACCTTTTCCGAATATACAAACAGGAAACACAATACGCGTATACTATTTGGTATACACACACACATGGCTGCTGTTTTATTTACCCATTACTTACCCATTTGTATTTGTGTGTGTGTGTGTTAGAGTGCCCGATAAACCTTTTTTCCTGTATTTATATATATAAAAGTATAGTCCATAGTATAAAAACACGCCACAGTGCATGTGAGTGTGTGTGTGTCCATATATATATTTATACATTGTATACGTTTGTTCTGATCCGAGTACATTTATTATTCCTGATAGGCACTTCATCAGAGCCAAACAATGGAGGGCTGTTCCGCTCCATTAGTCGTCAAATTCGCTGACACACAACGCGAAAAGGAGCAGAAAAAAATCCAGCAGATGCACTCGAGCATACTGAACATTTCGGCATCACCGGGTCAACTCGTCGGTGTACAGCAAAACGGCGGCGGAGCTAGCGTACCGGTCAACGGTGGAGCACTCACTATGACCACGAACCCGCAGCCACAACAGCAGCCAAATCCGTTTGTTTCCTCGGATGCCATCACTCCGTCCTCATTGCAATACTTGCATCAAATGCAGGCGGTCGGTCTGCAACACCAGTTCATGCAAGGTTTGTTGTTTCTTTAATGCTTTTTTATTCACAGATATATTGTTATTTTCAAAAGCTTTAAAAAGCTTAAGAATCTCTTTTGTGTCGTCTCACACATATATATTTTATTATAATATACAAAATACATACAACTAGTTTTACAGACTTTGCTATACACATTCAATTCAAAAAAAACCTACCCACTTTACCCACTCTACCGAACAAAATAACAAAATAAGCTATTCAATAAGCACAGCGAAAAATATAAATTTTCTGCCCCGAAAAAAAGCGCGGAGCACCGGGTAGAAAACTTTCCAACAGCAGCGCAGAGAAAAATTCAACTACACATAGAAAAGAGTGCGAGCGCATTACACAATTTAATATATACCTTGCATTATTTTTGAGAAAATGTATTCCGTCGTTATTTTGAAAACAATAAAAATTTAAATGAGCTAATAAAGTATAACGAAAAACATGCAAATGCTTTTCTGTGCATATATAGTATATTATATACATATATTCGTACAATGAATGTCGGGAATGCTGCGCAACCTATTGTCAGTATATGTCTGTGTGCGTGTCGCACAGTGTACTATTATATTATAAAAGCGATCGTACTTATGTAAAAGAAAACTAAATATTCTTTTAGTTCAAAATCCACTTATTTCTTTTCAAATCTATTTCAAATATCAGATGTTTAAATTTTTTTGAAATAAATAACAAATCCATCTTTTTTAAAAATTAACTGCATCATTTATTTTAACCCCAATCATAAAATTTACCGATTTGTATGGAAAAATCAAGAGGAAATAGAACTATAATAACCTTTTACCTCCATCCTTTATCCATTAACAATAAAGCGAACCACCTCTTGCCATGGAAACTGACCCAATAATGTTACAGTTGTATTAATTAAGAAAACAAAATGGTCCGTTTATACTTTATAGGATATAAATGCGATAAAAATGTCAACCTATTTAAGGGATAAAAAATGGTGATAGATAATAAAGGTACAGACTATAGACCTCACAAACATACCACTTTTAGGTGACTTTTAGGCCAAGACATCTCCGCTAAGCACATTACGTCACAAACATTAGGCTAATGTGTCAATGTCGCCGTCTTTTATTAATTTAGCGGTAATAACAGCCACCTGCACTACACAAAAATAAACAATACTAAAATAATGTAATTTTTTTAACATCATGTTATTTATTATATTTTTAAAAAATTTAATAGAATTCTTGATTTTTGATAGTTGCAAGCAAAAAACAGGTAAAACGACTGACTTTTTTATTTTCATTCTAAGGTAAATTAAATTCTATTTGCTCGCTGCCGCGCGATCTTCTTTTGGCGCTTCGCGACGTTTTAACAATAAAAACAAAAATCAATCAACATACATCATGGTTTACTATTGTACATATATACTGTTATATAAAAAGATTTTTGGAGGTTTTTTTCAAGCATATGTTAGGCTAAACCCAGAATGTTATATTATCACCACTGTGCGCCACGTAGAAGGTGCACGCGACAAAAAGAAGTGCAAGCGTACGCTTGCCGGACCCTCCGCACCCGAACTCCGCACTGGCTGTACATTGTTTTGTCCGTATATACTACCCGCTTCTGCTTTATAGGTAGTTGCACTGCATTAAATAGAAAATAATGTGTGTATAAATGAAAAGTTTTTTTTTTCGTGCGCGCATACTTAGTTTTGCAAGTTTGAGTGCGCGCAAGCTTGCAATTCGGAGTCTTTGTCAATCAAGTAGCGTGCCGGTCGGCACCAACACGTCGAGTCGTGCACAATGCATTATGGACTAGTCAAATAGGCTATAAATACATTTTTTTCGTAATAACAAAAAGGATGCATTTGTTAATTAAATATTTAATTGAAACAAAACCATTTTTTAAATTGTTTTTTTTTTGTACTATAAACTCATAAAAATAATTTAACAAAAAAAATATGAAAAGTTTTTCAAAAAATTATCAAAAAATGAAAAGCTGACTAAATAGTCAGTATATTATTGTTTTTTTATTAAAAGAAGGTGAAATTATTTTAAAAAATACCTTTTTTTAACTTCCAACTTTAGAAGAGCTTTTATCCGCTTGAAAGAGCTCAGACCTACCCAAGTAACCAAAAGCTGTATGAAACAGTCATATATCGGTTGTATATCACGATATACAGCTTTCTTATAAAACTTTTTTTGTGTACGTTTGCTTTATAAAATGATATATAACATTTGCTTTAAATCACATAATATTTTGTTCATGTTTTTTAGTATGATTTAATTTCTATCATATTTTATTAAAAATTAAAACCAGTTCGTCAACGAAGGCTCTCAAACTATTCATATCTTTACTGAATTTATTAAAAATTCTGTAATAAATTCCGATTGTAATTAAAACGTATTCGGGCATATTAAAAATAATACTTTCGTTGTAATAAAATAATATGCTTCAAGAAAATAATAACAAATAAAACATCTTTTATGGACATATCAAGTTTAAAACACAGCACGCTAACCACTTCATAACAGTGACAGCTGTAAAATTAAGCTGTCCTTTATTCATTTTTTAAAAAGAAAATACAATACAAAAAAACTTTTATATCATTAATAAAAATACTATATAAAGCAAACTGTATATAAATCTATTTAAAGCTTTTCCTTTTTTAATATGCTTAATACAATTCTTATATCATGATATACTACAACGTTGCTCGATATACATCAAAAATGAATGTCAAATTTACCTTTAAAGCTAATCTGCTCGATATAAAATCGATTAACAGTTTTTAAAAAAAAATCTAATACAGCATTTGGTTTCTTTGATATCTAAAATTGAAGATAATATATTTTTTAAAATACGTTATTACATCCACGAGCAGCCACGTACAGCAAAAGTATAGATATTTTATATAAATGCAAAACAAATTTAATGGACCTAATCCACGCGAGCAGGCCGAAAAAACAGAACTTGTAATATTATATATTTTTCGCTACAACACGCCACTTTCAAGTGTACTTTTGTAAAAATAAATTTTCGAAACGTTTAAAGACTGCAGCAGCCAATAGCTTTTATTTTTGGCTAAAATAACGGAAACAAATCTTAAACATTTGCACCGCAGCCCCACCTCAGATGTATTAAACCGTTAGCCATTTCTATTTTCGCAAGATTTTTTTTTTCGTATTTAAAAAAAAAAAAAATTAAATGTTTTTTCTATTTCCTCAAAATTTCATCAATTTATCTTTACGAGGAAAATAGAGACATAAAAAGGACCGCGAAAATTACGATTTATTTTACTGCGCGAAAGCGTGAATATGCGAGCTTTATAGATAAAAGTGTCGAGCAAACATATACAATTGAAGGTATACAATAAAATATTAAAGGTATTGTTCCGAACTGCCCGGTGCACTGATTTGTGAAAAATACTATCAACGCTCAATTTGTCGTTTGTATATAATTAATTACGAACGGGGTGCGAGCACGTCCTCCAGCAGTCAGTCATCCAGTCAGCCAGGACATCATATATAATGAGTATAATAACACTTCGCATATTGTTTCCAGTTTTCGCGTAATATTATATTCATACAAGCTAAAGCCAGCCATATTATGTGTTGTGGCAGCAGTACCATAAATCAACTTCAGCAAATTTAATTGCGAAAACTCGCGAACGCACGCAATAATTCAGCCACCCCACTGCCCGTCCATTCGACGGGTGGAAACGCCATGCGCGCGGAAAATGTCTGTCCAATTTAAATATTGCGTTTGCGGCCGTATGAAGCTGCTGGTGCTGCTGCTGGTGGCGAGGATGAGGATGGCGTGCACGCAAACGTGTCCACTTTGACTGTTGTGCAAGCTTTTTTATTCTGCCTGGCACCGTACAGTTTATGTGACTTTATGCTGTGTGTTTAATTTGTGCGTGTGCGTGTTTACGCTAGAGAGTGCAGCTCGGCATTGGGCGGCGAGCTTTAATAGGATTACGCAAGTATGCGGCAAAATTATGATTATATGCAAAATTCAATGTAGGACGAAATTAAATACGCGGCACATTTTGATCCTATGATGGTTATATTTTGGGAGAATGTAATTAAATTTGAAAGGGTCAATAAACAATTTGATAATCAATCAATTTATGTTGTGTATATACGAGTATTATGGGAAATCATTCTTTAATCCGAAATAGTCTATAAGGATACATTTAAAAATGAATCCGGCTATTGCGACGCAATATTGCGTCCTGCCCAATGGAAAGCTTATTTAATATGGATTTAATATTTAAATCAAACACATGTTTGTAAACAATTAAATAATGATACACATAATATTAAAAATATTTAAAATGTTTCTGTGTGAATGAAAACATATTTCATCTTAAATGTATGCCAATTATCAAATTGTCTACCAAGCCAAAGCTTCAAAAGCTGTATGTCTAAAATAATCCGTGGAATGCTATAAAGTACACTTTCTGCTATATATTATTTAAATTTTGGTAAACATTAGTAAAACTATCTAATTTATTATTTTCTTACAATTTACAAATAAAATAACAAGCAAAACATAATATGAAATCAATAGTTAAACAAAAGTAAAGCTTTTTAAAGCTCATTATTGCTCTATGTAGCACATTTGTATATAAGCAGAAGTATATTCAATTTTACATTTTTTTTAAAAGGTGAAAGACCAGCTGGTTGCTACCTCCTTAGATTTTTGGATTATAACTCGCCATTAAATCAACGTTTAGTTAATAATATGCGATGTTTCAACGGTAAAAATGATGTAAAATGTTTCAATCCTAATATATAAAACCTTTGAATTCCTGAAAAATACAAAATGTACAGCAGATTTTCAGAAATATTCAAAATCGACATTTTGAAATTTAGACTTGCAGGTTTAGCCATACTAAAAATGGTGTGGCAACCTGCAAGCTAAACAAGATGTATTAAAAAACACAAATATTTACCATTAATTTTCTATAACAATGTTCAATTTATGACCACAAAAAAACACATTTTTTTATTTAAAAGTTTTAGCAAAAATATTTCATATTTTGTTCAGCAATAAAGGCGCCATTAGACGGGCTGTGAAAACCACATATTTTGTCACAGATTGCCACAGATTATGTCACAGCCCGTGTAATGTAATCACATATGTGTCACAGATGGTCACATATGAGAATATGTGGCACATCTGTGGCAG
>JAAAKO020006827.1:0-19378 GCA_010015015.2 Bolitophila cinerea | reverse complement strand
GACGCGGGTCTCGTGGGACATAATCTCAGGATCCTGAGGTTATGTCACAGGCCACCTGTGCATTAATCTCAAGAGACCTAATCTCAGAAAAAATCTTAAGATTATGTCACAGGCTGGCTGTGCATTAATCTCAAGAGTGATAATCTCAGGATCCTGAGATTATGTCTCCTGAGATTATTGCACAACGCCGTTTACGCCACAAAAAAATTTACAGGGTGTCCCGAATTTTTATATTTTAAATTTTATTTTAGTACGTAGGATTGAACTACTTTAAGACAACCAACTTTTACTGGGAAAACGTTAACATGCATTAACAAGAAACCAGTTACGAGATAATGTTTAAAAAAATACGATTTGTCATAACTGGAAGAAAAAAGAAGACTCTTTTTTTTTGTAGGATGTTTAATATGAATTAATACGATTCGGCCAATCGTATCATTCGGCAAATCGAGAATCGGCCAATCGTGATTCGGACAATCGTATTATTCTGCCAATCGTATCATTTGACCAATCGAGATTCGGCTAATCGTTATTCGGCCAATCGTGATTCGGTCAATCGGATTTCGGCCAATCGAGAGACACCGGTTTAATATTACATTAAAGTTTATAATTTTTAATGCATTTTTAAATTTTTTTTTTCTTTTTTAACGGTTATTTGAAAACAAATACATTTTTTTTGAAAATGTATTTTATTGTCTATAGAATTGCAAATTTTGAAAAAAAACGATTTGTTAGTACTTTCAATATATTTTTTCAAAACCAACATCATACGTCATTTGGCCGAAATGTAACAGTCAATATCTCGAAAATAAAAAAAAATAAATTAATGCATAATAATCTATTAAAATAATAAAAACCAAACCAATAAAACATGATTTTCAAACGTATACGATTTCCCGTGGAATGCAACATATACCAAAGATTTTATCGAAATTCAATTTCTTTCCATTTATAAATAATGTATAGAATATAGTCTATTATATGTAACATTATATTATATTATAATACAACTATATTATTTCAATACAACATTTTTGAACACATATTTTGATAAGTTTCTTCTTTTGTGTTATTTTTAGAAATTTGAATTATCTTTACATGTGCCCGGATTCAAAAGTCCACTATGTGTGATTAGAAAATCACTGCATACGGGTCAAAAGGTCTAACCTCTAACGTACTAAATATATACAAGACGTAATGCGGGCGATCGACTGCCCAAACAAAACGTCATCAGATTGACAAAATGAATACCGATTTGAGGCATTAAATTAAATATAAATAAAATAAAAATGCATACGCAATCAATTTACACAAAGCCGCTTATGCCAGCAAATATGTCACAATGCCAAGCTCGACGTAAGCGTTGCTCGACCGTTTAAGTTATTTTAAATTTGTATTTATATATATATATAGTTTAAAATTAAGTTCTATAAAAATATCTATGTATATTTAATTATTTACGTATACCTGTGAGACGAGCATATGTGTTCGCGTATTTCTCGCTGTCGCCGCGCCGCTCCAAGCCAGCACACGCGCTCGGCGCTTGCGCATCAAGGAAGGGATTCTGAGGACCGGTTTCAAAATACTCACCTCGGCACAAAGCTCCTTATTTGGGGTCCGTGAATTATGTTGCAATCAATACTTTTTTTTAAAGCGTTGTATTTATTCCACGATTATAAGACCACAAGGAGCTCGCGTCGAGCGTATATTAGTGACGTGTGCTGCGGTGCGTGAGTGTGCGCTGCGTGATGTATACGTGCGCCGGACAAACGCGTTTCGCCGTATCTCAAAACGCTTGTAACTGCGCAGCACGCGCGCGCGATAATAATTAAGCGTATTTTACATAATTTTCTCCTCCATTTAAATAAAGTTGCGATTACAAACTTGCTACGAGAGATCGCTTAAAATATAATATTTATGAAGCAGCATCTGCGCGGCGACACATGGAATGAAATAATTTTTGTATTATTGTATATTAAATGCGAGTGTGCAGATCTCACGGGGATTTTCACGCGATGCCCACTCGATTTTTTGTTTGTTGCTTTTGTTCACAAATATTCAAAAACACGCGCGAGATTGTGATTTTTTTCTCACCAAGTTTTAATATATTTTAATATGTGGCAATCAACGTAGTATCAATGTTATGCGATATTGCAATGAACCAGACAATAACATTGAAATATTCAGAATTAAAAAAAAAACTGTTAGCTTCTAAATGTAATTACTGCTTTATTATATTACTACATAATGTACATAAAGCATAGTGATTGCGTAATGATAACAAACGTATACAAATCTATATACATAAATATAACATATAGTCAGTGGGTCACAACTGCAGTCAGTGTGCGTGTTAATTATGTGCAAATGCGCGTATACGTACTTCGTGGGACTTTTATGAAGTACACGCACTTTTATGAGTATACAAATTTAATTGCGTGACAGTGACTCTGTTCGTATAGACATTCGCATGCGCTTGTTGTTAAACTGAAAGTGACCTTAAATTACATAAATAGTATGTATATTATATATTGTAAATAGTGTATAAACTTATATGGTAGTATTTATTATATTTGTATGCAAATATAGATAAAATATAGTCATTCGTATAACGCGTGATTTTAGATATAAAGCCTGGTACTAAATTGTTTTTACAAAATTGTATGATTTTAAACCAATGTTTAATTGTTAGGGGAAAGAAAATGAAATTTCAGTAACTTCCACGTGAAGTCAGTACACAAAAGAAATTAAAAAACGTGTGTTTGGGACAATATTTTTATTGAGCTAAATATTTTCAATTTTTTCAAGTCAATTTAGTACTAGGCTTATGGCGTTTTTGTTTCTCGACTGAAAATGTTGTATTCATTGAGAGTGTGGATATGGTTTAAACATATATATTCACTGTACTCATTGCAATATCAATATTCACACAGTAACAGTTTTAATAATTCTATTGTAAACACTGTAAATTTATATAATTTGTTAAAGGTAAAAAATGGCTTGACTAAAAACATTTTTGTATATAAAGAATTGTAAATCATCATATCATTATCATATATAAATAAAAAATATAAACGTGAAAATATAAGTTTTAATTTTGGTATATTCTTAACCGCCATTTCAAGAATATCTATTAAAGTTCCACCGTTTTGGCCTGTACAAACAGATATCTCGTTTGCGCAGATATAAATACAGTTTTTAAATTGCAACGTCTCTCAAGACGCTACCAATTTTAATACTACAATTGTAGAAAATATGAAAAGCAAAATTCTGACACAAGTTTAAATTTAAAGCGTGTATTTATTTTGGAAATGTCCTTTTTCTGTTTAGAAGAAAATGCGCAAGATGTTCTCTGGTGTAGATTTTGGAGACAGAACACCATCGGAGCTTTTCAATGAGCTTCGTCAGCTTGGTGGTGAAAATGTCACAGGTGAAATGTTGAAAACTATATCTGACAACGACGGCTCCCTCCACAAATATCAGAAATGTTGGCATCAATTCAAGGAGACATAAAGACTGTCATAAAAGTGACTGACGCAATAATGATACTGGTACATTTTCAAATTTTGCACAGGTATCATTGCAATCGTAGTTGACAAACACTACTATATCTGAATTGAAAAATCATATATCTGAGCTTTCAAGCAAAATGGATGGCATCCAGGAAACGCTCATTATCCACTAACCGCCACGAAAACACACATTGGACACTAATGCAACCAAATGTAATGAACCCTGCAAGTTTTAACAAAATCGCCTGCTGTAATCTCAGAAAACTAAATATTCACCAGCAACAATCTGGTGAAATGAATGATTAAAATCCTAATATTATATTGTTGTAGTCTGTCAAAATATTGCATGCAGTAACCACGAAAAGTCACATTTTTACGTTTTCAGTTGGCATTTCTTCTGGTCAAAAAAATAAATAAAATAAATCGCACATTAAAATGAGAACTTGACGTCAGAATGACGTTACAATCCTTTCATTATTGTCGCATTCCATCTTATAATCACAACAATATTTATCTCATGAGACTTATTGAGATAGTTCTTGTCTCACTTTAATGTCATGAAAAAATATAATGTAATAACTTAATTTATGAGGTTTATAAAAAAGAGTCAAATGACACTGTCTTAAATAATGACATTTCGCGAAATTCTAGCATGTAATTATTAATTTTATTGAATATATGCGCATGGTGATGAAATTGTATTTTGCCTTCCTGTAAAACAACTTTCTAAAGAGACAGAAAAACTGAAATATACATTTTTTTCCAATGGCTATCTAGCAACAAAAAAATGTTGCCGTCCGAAGCCATGGCTGCATTTGGGGATACATAAGAAGTATATCAAAAGGAAATGTTTGAGCCATCCTGTAAAAAAAATTCAAACCAAACAAAAAAAAATTGAGTCATTTTTTTAAGCAATTTGGTCAGAACTTAGCATCAATGACAACAGCTGACATTTCTGTCATTACCGTCTGATAGCAAAGCAAAAAATGGTACCAATAATGATAATTTTTAACTGTTCTCATTATTCTTTTGTTCACATTATCTTGAGAACGATTTATTGTGTGATAATCATTATTTTGCATCTCATTTTAATAAAACAGCGGGCACTGTGCATTATTCTCAAGAGACTTACCGCTTCAAAAAAAAATCGTGGCGATAAGTCACAACTGGCTTGTCACTTATTCTCAAGTGATTTAACGACAGGAAAAATCGTGAGAGTAATGCACAGGTATACTGTGACTTATTCTCAAGAGGCTTAACTTCACGAAAAATCCTGACAATAAGTCAAAGTTTTCCTGTGCATTATGGTAAAGATTTTCATGCGAAATTAACGTGCCGGAGAACATTAATTTCGGAATTATCTTTCTAAAAATGTTTCATTATTTCAAACACCGTCCTCTTTAAAAAAAAATCCCGACGATAATCGACTGTGACTTATTCTCAAGAGACTCAGCGAGAGACTGATTGGCTGGATTTGTCGTGGTGATAAGTCTATTGGGAATAAGTCACAGCCAGTCTGTGCATTTCTCGCACGATTTTTCTGCTTTAAATGCTTTTTTGTGCCTGCCACCACTTCATCGCCACTTCATCGAGGTGGATGCTACGCCGACAGAGGT
Organism: Bolitophila cinerea; assembly: GCA_010015015.2. NCBI lineage: Eukaryota > Metazoa > Arthropoda > Insecta > Diptera > Mycetophilidae > Bolitophila > Bolitophila cinerea. Next base: position 14,250 of record JAAAKO020006827.1, on the reverse strand, counting down.
TATATCTTAGCGAATGGTTAAAGTCATCATCATATGGTCATGCCTCCATCTGGAGCGAAATCATCACTCTTATGCCAGAATTTGGGATGCCGTCAAACTTCATCATTTCGGGGTTTTCGTTTTGATAGGAGTTTATGATTATATATGATGGGAGGCTATATAAAATACAAATTATTGTAATATTTAGACGTTAAAGTAGGGTTGCGTCAGTTTTATATTTCTCTGTTATGTTACAAAAGTTAAACATAACATAACATAGAAGTTTCGTGTTTTCGCCGGAATATGGGCAATATTTGTGGTGATGCATTCCCGGAACAAGAAGTAAATATAGAAATAAATATATTCAAACAATATTTAATAAACTAATACCTTGTTTCGACCCATCAGAGGGCATACCTAAAACATTCGGTAATTATAATTACATTAAATTTAGTTTGTTTATATTTGTTAACATAGTTACAAGCTGCAAGCAATCGCAATTTCGTGATTCTCTACCTCACACTCCGGATATTATTTCGTCTTCTTCTGTCTGGTGCAGTACTCGTATATAGATGATAAACAAATACAGCAAACTTTGCTCTTCTCTGTTTGTTCTGTTGACAAACTGCAATATCGTAACTCGTCGTAACGTCGTAACACGTATTTATCTGTGATTAAACAAATGCACACGCCGTGTGTGTGTGTGTGTGTGTTAGTGTGTGCGTGTCGTCACTACTTTGATGCCACTGTGCTGTAAACAAACGCGCAAAGCGCCCTGAGAGCAAGTTTGTGTGCTCAATGCATACACTATATACATATACGTGTGTATGTGTGCGATGTTGTGCATGTGTGTGTACCAGTGTGTTTATTTGTTCATATTTGAGCTGCTTCCGAGTGTACTCAAAATGTTGCAAAAAGGTGCAGGCAAAAAAGATATATGTTTACACACACACAGAACTTCGATAATAAAAATAATCTCAAAACGTATCCTTTACAAATATACACACTGTATCGCATATGCTTCTAGTTATCACGTATATATATATATATATATACATATGTGTGTGTGTGTATAAATGCTTCGTCTACCCTTTTCAACCGAGAAGAAAAGCGCAAACGCAGAGGCGCAGAAGGACTACATAAATAATCCAATGAACTATGTCAGAAAAAAAGGAATTATAGACTTAGAATTACGATTAGCATAATTGTATACAATGCTCGTCTGCAATGCACTGAGCCCATTACACACACCACTTGAAAATATTTTTTTTTGTACGTATATACATAGATTGTTTATTTCAAAATATACATTATACATATTAACATATATACCTAGGATATTCTTGTTGATTCTATAGATATATAGTTTATTTAGAATCCCATATACAAAAATCTTTGAGACTGCGGCGGGCGTCGGAAAAAGGCAGATAAAACCGCAACGCGCGGCACACAATGAGCATATTTTTTCTTGTCGCACATATTTATGTAAATCGCTGACATTGCAAATGTATTGAGACGTTTTTTTTTAACTTCACACAAACCCAAACAGACACACTCGCGGGTCGCGCGCATTCGAGACGTTTCGCAAGAAGAAATTCTGCATGAATATATTGTGTATTGTGAGACGGGTGTCCCGACGACGTCTTCGAGGTTCGAAACACACACACACACACATTTGCTTGGCGCAAAACTCGCACTAGACTTAAAATTCTATTTCCAATTTTATATTTCATTATATGTTACACAGATATGACAGCCGTAAAGGCGCTACATGCTCGTTGTCGTGCAGACTCTATATATATATATATATATACAAATACATAAACTATATACCATATCAAAATGATTGTATGAGATGAGGTCGAAAGAAACCGTCTGGTGCCTCCACTACCAACGCACCAACACCTTTTGCGGTGTGTTCAAAATGTTTGTTTTATTTGTTCTTTTACGATGATGAAAAAACATATTTTTTTCTTATCGTACTCGTCTTACGTCGTTCGCCACGAGTGACATTCGCAAACCTGGTCTGATCAGGAAGTGAACATAAAAATTTGACTAAAAAACAGATAATTTTGCTTAATTATATAAAAAGTGTAAACTGCGAAAAATTAGTGACTTTAATATTGCACTTGTGCCCTAGAAAATGTACCCAAATAAATACAAAAATGCTCAAATACATGCTCAGAGAGAGATAGAGAGATAGATAGAGAGATAGATAGAGAGATAGAGAAATAACAAAATTTTCGAAATTTGGCGCAATTAAATATTTTTGCACTAGGTTTTGCATATGTGTGCTAAATCCGTGTTTCTCTTTTAGATAAAACTAGACATAATTTGAATTACTGGATTTTATGTATGTCAAAATTGCCGTATTTAGATTTTCCGTAATTTGTGTTTACTTTTAATTTTAATTTTTATTTTCATGTATTTTTTTTCTAATTCTTATATTTTATCTTTTGCAGGTACATATTGCAATACGGGATTTCGAAACCCACCCCTTTTTATAAGCGGCCTGCGACCAAATTTAGGACTTTAAAATGGCCAATGGAGGTATTTGGGTTGGACAGGCCTGACATAGATTATATAATTTGTAATTTTTAATTTTCAATTGGAATATATTAAAAACGTGTACGAAGACAGATAAACAAGCGGGTAATGCGAAAATATGCACTAAAAAAGAAAATATGCCAATAGTAAGTAATATGCCAATAAAATTATGAACACGAAATATGTTTTTTTATAGAAAGTATAATTCAATTGCATGTTTTTTTTGGATGCAGTAAGTTTTTTACGGTTTACTTTTTTGTGACACTATTTTTACACTTTTTCTTAAACAAGGTAAACATATTTTTTCCTAATATCAATAATTTATTCTTGGTAACAAACATTCTGTTTTGTTAAAAAAAAACAGAAAGGAATTTCTAAAACCATAAAATGTCTGGTTTCTTGTTATTCCATGTAAACGCGTAAAAATCGGTTGACGGAAAATTACATTTTGTAAACCCTGTAAAATAATATTACGTGTAAACAAAAAAGTTAAAGCTGCCATTTTTTTTATAATTACTATCTACTAAAAATAATTCGATATCGTAATATACCATTTAAGAGAGCTATAAGCAAATAGGTAAAAATCAGTTTTTGCTCCGAAAAAAACCCGTAGTGGAAGTCTGATCGAGTCAAATCTAGTCGAATCAAATTACTCTCTTACGCCAGTCAAAAATATACATGCTAGATTGTGGGGATCACAATTTATGAGCGTATAAAAACTCACTCGATTCTATTCGATTGCTCTTACAGACTTCGACAAATACCGGTATATTTAAATACAAAATAATCCTGGATGCAAAAATATCTTTTCTTTTACATTATGGTTTTATAATTATTAATAATTATAATAATTAATTAGTCATCTCAATTAGCTATTCGTTATAGAAGCTTAAAACTTGGTATTCAATATGTATATATATATTTAAAATGTTTTAATTTACTATTAAACTTTAAATATATAGTCTATTTCATAAAGACCAGACTTTATTTATAGGCCGTCTAATAGTGTTTTTATATTAATATATATTCATATATGAATGTTATATTTGTGCTAAAATTATTTTGTACAATTAAATTATGCTAAATCGTTTTTTCGTGCGCATTTCAATATGCATTTAATTATAGAATAATGTGTATATTCTATCTATATATTATGTTTATATTATATTCATACGAATACATGAATTTTATTAGCATAAGACAAAATGCACCGGTGCGTTTGCGTATAATGCAAGTGTATACTGCGCCACATCATCATCATCATATTCTCTGTGCATGCGCAGCGCGCACACACCATGCGCCATTTACACTTTGCTAAGACCACGCAATTCCATGTGGGGCGCGAATTGTGCGTGGGCGCCAATACCGGCAAAACAAGAAATTCACCAATCGTGCGCGATGCATATAATAAATATCATTGTATAAAATACGCGCATTTGCAGAGTTGTATTAAATAAATTTAATAATTTTATTGAAAAGGAATTGTTGGATTCGATTATATTTTACAGAGCAGACGTAAAAGCCGAATAAAATTGGCTGAGATCGGATGAACCGAAAAATAAATGTTTGTGTGGATATTTGTATACCCTATTTTAAAAAAAATCCTTTTTTTTAAAATAATAAAATTTAAATCGGTTTAATTATTTTGATGGCTGATTGAAAACCATAAAATTAATATGAGACTGACTGTAGTGTACTTTAAAACGTGTGACTTTTACAAACATATGTAAAGAAAAATTGTGTATTTGTTGAGATATAATCTTATTTTAAATAATTTAAAGAAATTGATTTATAATGTCATCTCGTATCTTGTATCAAGACAATCTAAAACATATATAGAAATACTAAGTTATAAAAGTGATATTAACATTACCACCCACCTCTAGACACATCCTGTGTAGATGGTATTGATTGGGAAGACAAGCTAATTTGACAACCGGTCCAACAGCTAACAATTATTTATCTTTATATTGCATAGAAGTACAGCCCCAGTACAGCCCCACTTAGCTCTAGTCGAGGTAAAGAAATGGTTTTAAGAGGAGCTACCCGTTGTTTTTGCACATAAAAGGTTAATGTGTACATTTCCATTAGACATTTCAATCCTCACTATGAGCTAATTTGGATGTATTAGAAAATCCGTGAAGTGTTATATTGCGCTTTGAAGATTGAGACATAAAACCGCGTTTGGTCACAGGATATGTATCATATATAAGACCGATTTTAAAACTAAATTCGTCTGAAGATAGATTCCTTTGCAATCCTAATGTTTTTATGTTCATGCCAGTATCCATGTCCATCAGAGAAAAACTGCACGGTAATCTTCAGGCAGATGATCTGACAATGTCTCACAATTTAACACCAATTTTTTAAGCAAAATCAGACATTAGCAGATTTCTGAGTTGATTTTGTCCCTCGAGACTTGTGGACTATGCTGTTATCCAGATTACAACAGAATGCCATAGAAATATCCACCAATGTCCACTTTATGTTGTGGGTCCACAAGAGCAAGTCCATTTAAATGAAGCCATGTTGTTTGGAAATTAGCTGCTTATGGATTTATCCCATCTTGAACGTGACTGCTTGGTTGGAGTCTCCAGTACCTGCGACTCCAACAATCAAATCGAGAATACGATTTTCCACTAGATGAAGATTGACTAATTGTAGATTTTCCTTCTACATAAAGTGACTTCACCTTCTTGGACTGGGTTAATTGAAAAGTACTATGTTGATATTGTACTTACACGGAACCTCCGATAGCACTCAATGACCTTATACGACCTTGGAGGAATTGTTTGAAGTCGTTCCAGGTCGCCATATGAGATGCGTCTGGTTTGCTCTGCTTCCAAAGTTTTCTCATTTCAGGATTGAATTTATTTAAAACGATCAAAACGTACCAATTTTTACGATGGTCGACCTATAGTTACTTCAATGCCAGTATTGATCTTCATGTTTTGTTAAGAAATCTTAGCAAATCTTCGGATGATTCATGACAAAGCTGGCATAGTAACTAAAGTCTTAATGTGTGATTGTACTAACGAGGACTAGTTATTTTATTATACTTATTGTCATACCTATCGTTCAGAAGTTTCCAAGACGCTTCATAGTTTGCGTTAGACAACGTGAATTTTCGAATGATCTCTTCTGCTTCACCATGAAGAAAACCATTTAAATGATGCAAATTCTGTACAGCTGACATTTGATTTTGAAGATGGAATCCTTGTGTAAAGGCCTCTTTAAATTATCGAGTGATCCATCAAAGGTATTTATATTCAATGTCGGTACCTTTATTTTGTTTGCTTCATTCCCTCACCATCTGCAAGAGGATTCTGTACAAATTTTGCATTAATTGTATGTAATTTTGCAACTGCTTTCAAATATAAAATATGGACCCTCGGGTCATCTTCTTCACTAGATACGATTCGCTCCAGAGAAATATTTTAGATTTGCTGAAATAATCGTTCAATATTTCTAGTCATCGATAAAAGGCGCCCTCTTGTGCACAGTGTTATCTACAACCTCAGATTTTATATGAGAATCTGACATAACGCACGATATTGTTCAATATTGTGATTTGTCTGGGTTTGGAGAACCTAGGTCTCCTGGATATTTTTTATTAAAAAAATAATAAAAAATGTAATGAAATATTAAAACTAAGTTTTGTAAGTATGCATAACTTTGATTATGACTTCATCGAGCATTTCTCCAAAATCCATACAATAATACCTATATTTTTTCATTTTAAAAATAGTCTGCTAAGTTCTGATGAACTTTTACCGGTACGTTAATTCAGCGGACAACATTGTAACTAAAATTTGACATCTTTAATGGCACTAAATTCAGTTGTCCTCAGCGGTGCGGTGGTCCCCACACATTATCACCAGGACATTTTAATCAAATGAAAAACTTCCGGGTGAACTCTTGTAATAACATTTGTGCGGTGCGAATATCATCGCACCTCCCCTCTTTATTCCTTTACTCGCAAGATGTAAATGCGTTCAACTTCTATACCCATCGAGTTGCATGTATACATACATACTATACATAGAGGTATATATGTCTCTATTTATTTTTAATACCGCACCACTATAAAGCATCAGCCACACCGCACAGGACTCGTTCAAAAACGCTAGTGCTTCACAACATAAAAACCGTCGCAAAACATAAAACTTGTTAAATGTTGCGGTGATGCTTTCACTGGTGTACGCGAGCGGGTGTTCCATGCAGAAAACTTGGTTTTTCCAACCGAATTTTCTTTAATGAACTTCGTCGTCCTTATGTATTACAACGTATACAACAAACACACAAACCATGTCTGTACGATACATATAATATAAGTATATATATACATCTTTTGTGAGTGCCATCACCACTATATGTAGTTTGTATAGGTGAGTGTGCACAGACTGCGAACCACTAACAAACTCAGTCTCAAACACAGACTCAAAGCGGACGCGGAAAAGCATGTATATTTCGGAAAAACTATCTTCAACAGTTTTTTCAACACTGTACGACCTGGCATTGACGAAAGGTGCACAAACCCGCACACTAACACTGATGTTTACAGACAAAAAAAATCCGTCCGTTTATTTATTTTTATATATAATACATAAGTACGTGCACATCGTGTTCTTATAACATTGATTTTCATTTAAAAATGTGCAGGAAAAGTCGTTAGTTGTTTTTCATCTGCGCTGAGCATCATTATGCTCTGAAAGCACAGAATTAAATGGCTACTTATTGTTGTGTACGGGTGGGTATAGCGTCATTGCATTGTCTGCCTGGCGAGCTTTTGCTCCAGGAAGAACCCGCGGAGTGATTGAATAGTTCTTTGTGTGTGCGTGTTCGTATATGTGTGTGTGAGCGCGCGCAGGGAAATGTGCGAGGGATGGCTTTGTTGTCGGAAAATGGAATTATGTTGTTGTTTTTGTTTACAAGATGTGACAATGCAAAAATGTACTTACAAATAATTCTTTTTTGTTATACTGTTTATGAGAGAAAGAGTACATGGAGTAATCGTTTTTTCTTTTAATGTATTTTTATTCTCTATTCATTATTATACAATATACAGTATACACACTATAAAAAATACAGCTTGTAAACCAGTCATCGCATGAATACAGGCTTTATTTTTTATTAAATATAGATTTTATTTTAAATGGGTATATTTTATGTTTTTTAAATAGATTCCGTATGCATTTCTCGATTAAAAAAGAAAAAAATGTTCAAAACGGAAACAAAGGTTTATTTTTTTTGCTGTTGTATGGCGAGGCATGCATGGAGTACTGATAATCCTCTAGACCTAGATGACAAACGACTATAGCACGACAATAAATTCTGGACGAATGCGAATATTTGGCACACCATTAAGCCGTAGCCGCAGCAAATACCCACTTGCCGAAAATTTACATTATTACGGCAATATATACATTATTCTGAGGTTATTACACCCGCATTTATATATATATGGTGTATAATATTATAATATATTACATATATACGTATATAGCCACTATTCAGTGTATGTTAAGTAGCGATTTTGCGACGTATTGCGTAGATTGTTTGTGTGTGTGTGTTCATGAATGTCGTGCCCGGCTGTCGCTTGCACAAATAAAATTAATATTTATGCATGGGGTTCAGTTTGACCATAAATCACGTCTTATCAGACCGTTTTCACGCCACGCCGCCGTTCGCACTTTTGCCCTTGGACCTTCAATCCTGTCTGCATCAAGTCGTCGCAAATCCTTCTTGAGCATCTTTGTCTGTTTCGTCTTTAATCGCACTGTGCGCGCTCGCCAGCAAATCCTCTAGACTTCGTATGTATACACCAACGATGGAGAATCTTTATTCAGCACAAGCAAATTAAATATGAACGCTTTACTTTGCATATTCATTATGTATATTTTTATTGTCCACCGTGTAAGCAGTTGGGCTCTTGAAAATTGGAAATTGAAAATAGAATTTCAGTTTTAAATTTGCATAAAAATATAAAAAAATCACAAAAGCATATATTACTGTACTACCAATCAAATTTCATGGTTCAGGCCAACTCATATAGCGTTGGGCATCTATGTATCGGGTTTTGCGCACGCAATTACTAAGTACGATGATTTGCCCGTCATCACCGCTGATCGAGCAGAAGCAGCCACACGCGAGTCGCCAGGCGATGAGTGTTTCGCGATAATATAGACAATATCTACAGGATATTTGCGATTAAATCGTTATTTTCAGTTCGTATGACTGAAGGTAATTGGTATGCGCATTGCGCACAGAGGAAACTGTTTATGTGTGTGTTTTGTATGTTATGTATACTACACTTTCAACCCTTACATACTGTTAATACATAATTTTAAATTAGTTTTGCATTTCGCGATTTGTATCAGCTGCGCGAGATGATTACACATTGACGTGATGAAATTATTTTTTATGCACGCTAGTTCCAGGGTTTCTTTTACCGTCTTTGGAGGCAATAGCCGCTTCTTACAGTATGAAAAGGTATAGACTATAATATATACATATATAGTCACTATTTATAGTATATGTATATTAATCTATACTCTAACCAGTCTGAGTTGGGATAAAGACAATAAAGACAGTAATGGTTGGTTGCATCTAGGGATTTAAAAACCAATACGATATTTAAAAAAACATATTTTTTTTTAATAAACCGGCTAATTTTTGTTTTTTTTTTGTCAATTAAAAACAAATAATTTTTTAATGTTTTTTGAAAACAATAAAAATTGTTTTTTGCTGGTATATAAAAAAAACAGGTTTATTATTGTATTTTTTTGGTATAAAAAAGTTTGAAAACGAAAAAAAATCAACCGTTTTTATCGTTATTTTCTAGTATAAAAATACCATTTTGAAAATTGTTTTATCTAAAAAAAATGTTATCTAGAAAAAAAAAAATTTCTAGGCTCTTTTCTTAAACTAGTAAAAACTATTTTTATAAAATGCAAGAAACAAAACTCAAACGAACAATAGATTTTTATTGACAATTAGAAACTCCAATTTTTTTAAAAAAATTAGGAGGTTTTTTTTTTAAAATAGTTTTTTTTTATGTTTTTGAAGACAGTAAAAATATTTCTAGAAAAACGATTGTTGTTGTTTTTTTGCTAGTATTTAAAAAAAACGCTTTATTATTGTGTTTTTTTGTTATAAAAAAGGATTTAAAATAAAAAAATCATTTATCATTATTCTCTAGTATAAAAACACAATTTAGTGTTTTGAAAATTGTTTTATCTAGAAAATTGTATTTTTAAATGAAAAAATGCAAACGACAAATTGTTTTTTAATTGTTGATTAAAACACAAATAAATATTGTATGTTATGTTGTAAATGTTTCTAGAAAAGCGATTGTTTTAGTTTTTTTGCTATTAACATATTTTTGAAAAACCGTTTTTTTTTGATATAAAATATGTTTGAAAATAAAAAAAAATATATATAAATAAAAAAACGTTTTATCGTTTTTTTTTTAGTATAAAATAAAAACAGTTTAGCATTTTGTGTCGATGGTTAAAAAATGTTTTATCTAAAATATTGTATTTTTTATCATTTTTCAGAAAGTAGTATACATTTTTTTTTAAATGCAAGAAACTAAACTCAAACAAAAATAGAATTTTTATTGTAAATATTTAAAGTATTTAAAGGTATAGTTCCATATATATACATATATTATTCAATTTATAAAAGTGTCTGGAGTTTAGACAGCTCACTTTTAATATTATTAATTGTATAATTGTTCGAAAAATCTTCGAAAATTTAAGAATAAAAAAATATGAATATATACAAAATTAAGATTAAGTGTTTATATTTTTATTTTGATACATAAGAATCCCTCTATGTTAGTTACAGCTTATAAAACTTTGAAGATAAATAAAAATTAAATTTGTTTAATTTTCATGTTTTTAATTATTATTTGGTATAATTGTGCGAAAAATCGACGAAAACTTAAGTGTTAAAAAAAATATAAATATATAAATTTAGGATAAAGTGTTTTTTGTTTTATGTATCAAAATCTATAGGACAACAATCACTCAGGCTTATAAAACTTAAAACTAAATATTGCATTCCACGTGAAATTGCATACGTTTGGAAGTCATGCTTTATTTGGGAGCAGCTCAGATGCGTGAACGTTCATTAGCGCGATCGTTCAGATGCTCGAAAATTTTAAATTTTAGACGCATTTAGGGTCATATGATCGAACATTTTTTTTTATAAGGGACGGCTCAGATGCGCGAACGTTCACAAGCGCGAACGTTCACAAGCGCGAACGTTCATAAGCGCGAACATTTTTAATTTTAGCAACTTTTTGGGTCAAATGATCGAACAATTTTCTAGTATGAGACAGCTCAGATGCTCGAACGTTCAGAAGCGCGAACGTTTTAATTAGTACTGGCGCATAATAAACTCAATATATTTTTAAAACATTACCTATTCTTATGCGCCTGTCATGCATTTGACCGTTCGCTCTTGTGAACGTTCACGCATCTGAGCTGTTCCCATTTGGTGTTTGATAAATTTTTATTATATTATATAAAAAATATATATGTATATGTAGCGAATTGTCTCATTATTAATTAAAAATCTTAACTTCAAAAACGAGATAAATAAGTATTATGCCAATTAATGGCGGTGACACAATTGAACTAAATTCATACATAATGTTTTTATTTCCTCAAAATGTTTCAATAACAAAGATACAAATGTCTACACACAGTTTAAATTTTGAAAAATTTGTTTACATGATGGTAACACATAACATGAATTTGACACCAATTTTCCAAAAATTGTAATAATGTGTCAAATCTCGTTACAAGAGGTCGCCACTAACTGCATAGAATTAAAACACAGTTACCAATATTGACAAGCGATATATAGGATTCCAGCACAGGGTGTATATTTCATTCTACATTGTTTGATACTTTGTTTATATTTTAAATTATTTAAAAGAAAAATATTAGTTTTGATTTTTTCACTCAAAACTAATATTAGTATGTCAAATTTGTTTTTTATCGATATTTTTATAATTAGTATGTATACATTTTGTATTTTAACACATTGTTGTAATGAAATACTCTGTATTTCTATCTATGTATACATTCTATTGTACTGTAAATAATATTAAATAAACAAATATGAGCCATTATCCACCTCAACGAGAGAATTTACGCCCCCAAAACTTATTTAAATTAAAAGACTTCTAATATGGCTTCAAATTTAGATAATTATATGTACTTTAGAACGCAAAGTGTCAAATCTGCTACTTAAGTAGCACGATTGACATTACAATAGTAGCACGGTTTAAAAATTAGGCAACACTGATAACACTAGCTTTATAAATTTAATTTAAGTAAATGATTTTACTTGCAGGTTGCCGATAAATATTGTTCATTTTATAAAAATGATAAAGCCAATATTTGTATTGATTTTATTTTGAAAAGACTGATTTTATTAAATGTAATATTTCGCTTATTGCTTTGATTTAATACTAGATATCAGATAATACCTTGAATTACAATAATTGTGTTCTTTTATATTTCTGATGATCCAATTCAGAGATATATGCTCAATGCTAAACATTCTTTGTTAGAGTAGCTCACGGATAACGGCTATAGCTGTTTGAAAATCATTATTTATACAAATAAAAAACGGAAATCAGCCTCTTGACTGACATAATTCGCCTTTGCTAAAACTATAATAAAATTTCTTAGAATTTTTTTAGTTTATTTTATAGATAACTGTGGTTTGTATAAGTATATTGTCTTTTGTATGCAAGTCAAAATTCATTTATTATTTTAATTTGTCAGAAATAATGGTTTTATATCATCAAGACATCTATAAAAGTATATTGCAACAAAAACAAATATTGTAGTGTACAGAAAAGTCTATTTACGATAATATTATATATAACATCAAATAAGACCAAATAATATACATATGCAAACCATGTATGTCCTATGTATGTCCTGGCAACTTACTCCTACGTCTCCACTCTCCACTACCATAATATAGACTATACATAACATAGAATACGTCGACAAGAGTTTCCGTCTTGCGTACACCTCCGTAAATTACATGCCGCTACACTAACACGCCGGAAATCCGATTGTGTGGAAATCGTGTTTAACACACACACACACACATACCTATATACACATATACATACAGCGACCTCACACTAAGGACTAAGAGCATATACGAAGAAAGGTTTTATATTATACTCGTATAAAGGAAACTCGCAGTTGCTCCATTTCTTTTTTATATATTTGTGCCGCAGAACAAAACACATTGTTAACATTTTTTCGTCGTTGCGCGTCGCGCAAAAATAAACGCGAGTCATTTTCTATTTTCTTTTCATGTCCTTGCATTGCGTGTCCCATTTATGCTTGAATGGGAAAATCATGTTAAATATATAGTAGGTATCTACTATACAAAATTGTAGGTACATAAATTACAACTTGCCATACTAAAGCAGAGTAGATATAGTTTTGTGTAAAATAAAATATATAATTTAATGAAGTTATGTTGAGCGTAATTTTATTTTTCTGATTTTAAGTATATGTTGAGAACGTGGATAATTAGATTTTTTAAAATTCTTTCATATTTTTATCAATTTCGCAAGGTGATTTGTATCTCAACAATATTTGAATAACTAGCACTATAGAAGTATAGTGGCCCAGAAGTAAGTGTGTTGTCCCATTGAACTGTTTTTGAGAACTGTGCACATATATGTGAAAAAATTCTCCATCTGGAACACACGACGGCTTTTGGACTTTAGTTGGTCCCGAACGAAAACATCTGCATTGTCAAATGCGTCCTCGAACTCTTCATCATAAAAATCATCACTATTGCCAACAACAATCGACAATACGATTCTCGCTCTTACTTGTTGGACAGCACAGACATCGAAAATGAAGCAATACAACTCGCTCGAGATGTTAAATTCGTACAAAGTCAAAGAGGGTTTGAAATACGAAACTGGATATCTAACTCTTGCATTGTTTTAGATGCCCTTGGTGTATGTGTGTGTGTGTGTGTGTTTTTTTTTTCTGTAGGAGGTGGAAATCTTGCATAGACCTTCATCTGGGTAATCTACCCAGATGGTGTGTGGGATTCTTACCCACTAAAACCACCTCCTCTCCCTCTCCGGAACCCTCCCGGGACTACCTTGCGGTATTGCTTCGGGAGGCCGGAATAGCTTGCGCTACACTATTCCATCCATCGATCTCCTCTTTTCTGCAGCTACGAGTTTGATGTGTATGCTGGTTAGAGTGGAGCATACGGCATTCCATTTTTCCTCGGATTCGAGCATACATTTTACAATGTTCTCTGGAGTGACGACCTCACCCTCATACCCAGGCAGGTTGCATCTCTCTGCCACAAAATTAGGGCATTCAAACAATATGTGCTCAGGCGTTTCTGACACATGCATGCAATTCGGACAGTTCGGAGACGTATCTCTGCCGATGCGATGCAAATAGCTTCGAAATTTACCATGGCCAGTCAGAAATTGTGATAGAACGAAGTTACAACTTCCGTGTGTTCTGCCGATCCAGGCTTGGACATCTGGAATTAGTCGGAACGTCCACCGACCATTTATAGAGGTTTCCCACCTCTCTTGCCACTCTTCTAGCGACTTTTTGCGTTCTTCGCGTTTTGTTTCTCTATTGCAGTTATGTGTAGAGTAAATTCGGTAAGCTTCCTCCGCTTGTATGTCGAATGGCA
>JAAAKO020006816.1:0-19379 GCA_010015015.2 Bolitophila cinerea | reverse complement strand
CCTGTGGATTGTGTATCGGCTCAAAAGAAATATAAATGAAATTGGAAATATATATATACATTTATATAACAAAACCCAGCAAGGAGCAGAACCGTAATCTTGGCGCTTTTTTTGTTGCAAAAAATGATACGTACTTTTTGTGGGTGTTTTTTTTTAAATCTAAACGCTAATCCCCGTTTCGCTTCTTGTGTGTTTCTCGCGATTCTTGAGCGAATCTCACACACACCCACGCAAAAATCTATAGATATATATATATACCTCCGTGGTTCAACAAAGGCTCGAGAGGAGCTTTCTCAAACTTCACCGCGCGCATTTTCTTGCTGTGTGTGTTTTGGCGCTCGTTTTGCTCTTTCCGCCGGCGTGGCGCGGCGCTCGCTTCATTAGAGCATGGCGAGAGTTCCGTTTCCGCGCTAAGCCAACGCCGCGTTTGCGGGACGACACATTGTTTCATATTTTCCGTGTGCACACCGACACACACACACACACTGACACATACAATGACAGTATATATATATATGTATACATAGTGTCGGCGCTTTTGTCATTTGCGGTGTTTTTCGAAATGCGATTTTACAAATTTTCAATTCGAAATCAGGCACATAATTTGTCATAATTTGTAATTCGAAATTAAGAACATAATATGTACATCGAATTAGGTACATTATTTTTAATTCGAAATTAATTCGATAATATGTAGGTCTAATTTCGGTACATAGATTGTACGTCGAAATTAGGTACAAAAATTTGTACGTCGAAATTAGGTACATAATTTATAGTTCGGAATTAAGTAGATAATTTGTGAGTGCTGAGATTGTAATTCGAAAATATGTACGAAATTTGAGATAAACGAAATTTCGAAATTCGATGTTTTGGCACACTTTGATTTTGGAGACAATAAATTCGGAATTTAGTACATAATTTCGAAATTAGGTACATAATTTGTAACTCGAAATTGATTACATTTCGAATTTGTAGGTCGAAATTAGGTACATAATTTGTTAGTCGAAATTATGAACATAATTTGTAATTCGAAATTTAGCACATAACTTGTACGTCGAAATCCGGTACAAAATGTGTCAGTCGAAATTAAGTGCATAGTTTGTAATTCGAAAATATGTGCACAATTTGAGTTATACAAAATGTATACGATTTTGGATGAGAATAAATTCGAAATTTAGTACATAATTTGTAATTCGAAATTAAGAACATAATGTGTGGGTCGAAAATAGGTACATAATTTTTACGTCGAAATTAGCTACATAATTTGTAAGTCATAATTATGTACATAGTCTGGAAGTCGAAATAAGGTACATCATTTTTAATTCGAAATTAATTACACAATTTGTTGATTTCGATCTAGTTACATAATTTGAATGTCGAAATTTGGTACATAATTTGTAGTTTCTCAATTTTTAATTCGACATTAAGTACATTAAGTAAATTTCGAAATTAAGTGCATATTTTGTAAGGCCAAATTAGATACATAATTTGTAATTCGAAATTAAGTACTCCATTTGAGATATACAAAATTTAGATATTTCCAAATTCAATGTTTCGGCACAATGTGATCAGTGATATTGGTGACATTAAATTCGAAACTTGGCACAGAATTCGATAAAGTCGACACTTTGAATTTTCGAAATTGGAAGGTTTCGCCACGCTTTGATTAAAGTTCTTTTTTTAACTGTCAAATCAATTGCTTTCCATACATCTGCCGAGATTTTCGAAAAACGGTATTTTGCTATATTCAAAATAGAACGTTCTTCGAATTACTTTAATTTCATGACTATTATGACTATTGGAAAAGTAATCTTTTGAGACTATCGAAAAACGTTCTTTTTTACGCTATTAAAAACATTAATTTTTAGGCTATCGAAATTTAATTGATCGATCACTTTGCGATAGCCACCAAAGATTTTTTTCCGAAAAAGTCCATTAATGACTATCAAAAAAGTTCAAAGTTTGGAAACATGGTTTAAATATCAAAAATATTAAATTAAAAAAAAATCATGTCTTTGGCAAAATCGTGTGCCTATAGCAATTTTATTTTTTTCATTTTCGAAAAAAAAGATTTTTTTTTTGGATTATCGAAAAACGTTCAATTTTTTACTATCGAATCC
The DNA here is from genome assembly GCA_010015015.2 of Bolitophila cinerea. Taxonomy (NCBI): domain Eukaryota; kingdom Metazoa; phylum Arthropoda; class Insecta; order Diptera; family Mycetophilidae; genus Bolitophila; species Bolitophila cinerea. The sequence continues at coordinate 17,259 of JAAAKO020006816.1, read as the reverse complement.
CGTTATTCTCTAACTACCGTAAAAACATTATTATTTCAGTAATAAAAAACCGTTCATTTTATGACAATCGCAATAAACAAAAATCAAACTTTTTCCGAAAGTCGAATCTCAAAAATATAAATTTTGCGATAGTCAGAAAGAACGTTATTCCAAAAACAACGATTTTCGAAATACATTTTTAAGACGTTCTTTTTTCGCTATTAAAAACAGTAATTTTTAGGCTATCGAAATTTGTAATTGATTGACTATTTCCAAAAATACATTTTCATTCAATCAATTACGAATTTCGATAGCCTAAAATAAATGTTTTTGATAGCGGTAAAAAGAACGTTTTTTCGATTGTCCAAAATGTTACTCTTTCGAAAAATGGACTATTAAAATTCGCCCTTTTTAACTATCAAAAACATTATTTTAGGCTATCGAAATTCGTAATTGAATGACTATTGCTAAAAGTCATATTAAATTAGAACGTTTTCGATTACGTTTGATTTTATGACTATCGAAAAAGAAATTTATTGAGTCTTTAAAAAAAAAATCTTTTTTACTATTCAAAACATTAATTTGAAGGCTTTTGAAATTCGTAGTTGAATGACTATTGCTAAATATATATATATATATATATATATATTGCAAAACGATCACTTTGGTCCATTATTGACTGTCAAAAAAGGTGAATGTTTGGAAATCTAACAAGCTTTTATGTCTTTGGCCAAAACGTGTGGCTACAGCAAAAAAAAATTGTGATTATCTAAAAAAAAGATTTTTTATTATCGCTTTTTTTTTTGATTATCAAAGAAATTTTTTTTTTTGGATTTTCGAAAAACGATAATTTTAAACTAGATAGATTAGTAATGGAGTGTATCGTCCTGACATGTTATTTTGGTTGGAAGTCTAGCTTTTCTCTTGTTGAGAATAGCCGACACCATTGTAGCCTAATAGTATAGGAGACTACTTCCGTCCATCAGGGGCCTAATAAGGATTATACTGCAGCAAAAACCATGTAAAAACGATTCCTTGTTTTCTTCTTTCTCTTGACGGTCCATGGAGTAGCCGAGACCCCAGGATTCATCCTCTCCAATCTTACTTTTGGACCCGGTCGTCTACCACATCCTGTTCTCGAAGAATGTTTATGATGATTGTCCTAGACGACGGAATGTCGTCCAGTTGAACCGCAGCTAAAGTGCAATCCCGCACTACAAATCCTTTCACGGCTGCCACGAGCCACAGCTTTGATTCTTGATTGTGAGTCTGGCTTCTGTAACCTTGTGCACCACGTTTTAGAGCGATGTGCTGTGGAATCTGGGGACAAAAGCAGAGTCCGAGTCCATGACAGCATCTATAGCTTTAATCAGATAGCTTGAGAATGCTATCCGACTGTACAGGACTCGTCTTTCAATCCGGGTTTTCCATGTTTGCTGCCAAAGCTTCTGAAAAACTGCGAGAAAAGCTGGTCTGGTTAGGACTTTGTCTCTTTTTCGTCGGTCTTTCTTGTAACGATATTCATCGGAGGGTTCATCGGTGTCATCGGAGACTTCTTCACTTGCCGCTTTCGTAGATTTATCCTTATCCATCTGGGTACTACCACCTTTAGATGATATTGTTTTCGGTAGCGAGTAACTAAACTGACTCTCTTCTGGCTTTAAACCATCAGGTGGGATCCTACGTGTAACAGCCTTTATCTTATGCGATCCAAAAGACGTTGGGTGCTGATGGATGATGGCAACCACTATTAGGATTGCTGATCACTATATCTGCCTGTTGTCTTCTGCTCTCGGCTGTTTCTTGGCGAACCCTTCTTTTCTCCACCATTTCAAATAACTTCCCTTGAGCCAGCTGTGCATGCTCGCCCTGACCTTCCGCCTCTTTCCTGAGTCAGGGAATACTTGAAAATCTGAGCCCTCCTCCCTCAGATTTTCCCACCGAATTCTCCCCGTTCGAAGCAATTGTATCTAGCGAAAGGCCCAGCATCGAATCGGGAATCTCTTTGCACTTTCTGTACCAATCGAGCATCTCAACGGGTGGGGCCTGAGCGTGATCACAGAGAGGATAACTCTACGTCCAGCTAGCTGTAAGGACTTACTTTCTGCAACCTCCATCTTGTTATCAGTTACGATAATGGTAGAAGGTGAGCATAAACTCTCGGATTTGATTTGGCTAAGGTCAAGAATCTGGTCGACAATGTCTAACTCGAGAATTGACCCGCTGTCCATCTGATACCAACGCACAGACGTTACAATCTTCAACTACAAGAAAATAATATTTTAACCTATCGAATACCGTTAATTTTTTTAACTTCCTTAATATTATTAATATTTCTGTAATAAAAAAAGTTCATTTAATGAAAATCGCAAAATTATCGTTTTCGATAGGCTAAAATGTTTTGTGCGACGAAAAAAATATTTTTATACCATAAATTTTTCACTTTCGAAAAACTGTCGAATTTTTTTTTGACAATCGTTTTACCATGTAAACCAGAAAATAATTAGGCCAAATTTGGTCTAAGATATAACGCAGCTCAATAGATGGGCTATTTTTTATATAAAAATTAGCCTTTGATTAAATTTGTATGTCAAAAGAAACTCATGTAATAATAATTCTTTATTTTTACAAAAGAAGGTCCATTAAATTTAAAAAGTTCTTTTTTTGGAAGTCTAACAATAATTTATAAAAAATCATGTTATACAAAAACGTAAATTGTGTAGCTATCGCAATAAGTTTTTTTTAATCGAAAAACGATCATAATTAACTATCGAAAAACGATCATTTATAACTATCGAGAAACGATCATTTTTAACTATTTTTAACGATCATTTTAAAATATCGAAAAACGATATTTTTTACCTATCGAAAAACGATAATTTTTAACTATCGCAAAACGATCATTTTTAACTATCGATAACGATCATTTTTAACTACCGAAAAACGATTATATTATTTATCGAAAAACGATCATTTTTAACTATCGAAAAACGAATATTTTTATCTATCGAAAAACGATCGTTTTGAACTATCGAAAACGATAATTTTTAACTATCGAAAATCGATCATTTTTAACTATCGAAAAACGATCATTTTTAACTATTTTTAACGATCATTTTGAACTATCGAAAAACGATATTTTTAACTATCGAAAAACCATCATTTTTAACTATCGAAGAACGGTAATTTTTAAATATCGAAAAACGATAATTTTTAACTTTTAAATAACGATCATTTTTAACTATCGAGAAACAATCATTTTTAACTATAGAAAAACGATCATTTTTAACTATCGCAAAAAAACTTTTTTCTTATGAAAATTGGTAACTTTTGAACAACCGTAAACATTTTATTATTTCAATAATATAAAAAACCATTAATTTTAAGCTACAATCGCAAAATTATTGGTATCGATGGTCTAAAAATATTTTTTTTGCGACAGAATTCTTTTTTTCCTTATTTTTTTATATTTCGAAAAACTTTCAAATTTATCGCTATAAACGATATTTGTGCTTATCGAAAAGGGCTGAAACATTTTTTTACAATTAAAACGTGTGTTTTTGTTTTGACTAAAATAAAATAAATTAGAACCGGTGAAAACAAAAAAAAGTAGGTCTAAGTTTTAACCCAGCTCTAGATTGGTTCATTATTTATTGAAGATAAATTAGATCATCAAAAAAAAAAAATTTAACTTTAAAAAATAACCTAAAAAACGATTTGCCATCCCTATTAAAAAAAAACAAAATAGCAGTTAAAATTAAAATTACCACTAAAAATACAGAAATTAAAGCCTGTTTAACTACAGAATCGGAGACTGTGCGTCGTCGACTATATACACATACACATTTAAAACCGGCGGACATGCAATTTGGTGTACACGAAAAGGCACCTCGCAGCGAGTTGTTTGACCTTGAAAGGTCTTGATCTTATAGGTATTTTTCTGGTTTGTGCGCGCCTCGCGTCCAACCGATAGTAAAAGTGAATCTCTCGAGTACAATTACAGGTGCTTTTTGAAAAGGCACTAAAATTACAATTCGAAAAAATATATTATTAAAGTTTTGAAATTGAAATTTATATATTGACGTTGGAATATTAAGGTGGCGGTAGCGCACAGTGGGTTTAGTTGTATGAAATATCTCTGAAAGTACTTGACCAAATCTTTTGAATATTTCTAATAAGGTTTTTAAGTATTTAAGCCTTTTCAAACTTTTAAAAGAAACAATTTTATCTTTTTTTATTTTTTTTTAATAATTTTTCCTTTTTTGCTTATTTATATTTTTTTTTATTAATTTTTAATTTTTTTATAATTTTTTATTACTTTTTTATGAAAATTTAAATCTTACAATTTTTCTGGAAATTTGCATAATTGTTTAGTTTTATTTGCAAAATTTACTATTTGAAGTTTCAAAGCGATATAAAACTAAATTGCAACCGAGGTTGCAAGAAGTTGCAGGATTTTTTGTTTTGGTAATATTCGAGCTTTTAACCAATCTTTTACTATATTTCTCATGTTGTAGATATGTAAAGCGCTCTTTACAATTATTAAAGTATATATATTTAATTATTAAAAATAATTAATTTTAAAAAATATAACGGGAACATTTTTTTAAAACTTAGAATATTCGAAATTTCATGTAATTATTTCATAAATCGTAAAATTGCAAAATTGTTCTACATGTTTAGCATGAATACACAATATTTAATTTAATATTTAATATTTACAATTTATCTCACTAAAAAGTCCAATAAAATGTCGATCCAATCAAAATGAAGCAAACCATGGACAATCAAAAAATATCCAATATAGAAAATTTCCTACATAGCAGCCTTTCATAAAAAATATAGGTAATTACTTTCGATTTTTTGGGGTTTATCATGGAGGAAAATTATATGCCTATTTACCTGCTTATGACATCTAAAATACTGTATATAAATATAACCATGGGCTAATTTTCATTACACGATTCTCAGGATGACTTTTTATTATCTACTTATAAAAAGAATGATGGCAAATTTTGTACTAGAAAATTGATCCACAGACGGACCCATTTTAAAACGTCAGCTTCCGACTGTGGACATTCTGACTGGATATTCTGATGGGATATTCTGACACCAGAACTTAAAATGAAGGAAGTAGGTGTCCTCTATGGAAGCACGAAAAGCGGACCAAAAATTATACTAAATCCTATCCCAAACAGCAGACTCCGGCCTACTATCGGCCTACTATCTATCTACTATCGGCCTACTATCGACCTACTATCCGTAATGATAACTCCAAATTGAATCTATTGTATGCCTCGAAAGAGAATTCGGGTAGAGAAATAAATTCTGGATTTTTCGGATACAAAACAACTTCATTTTAGTATCGAATTCCAGGTTTTCCATCCCGGTTTCTCACTAGCCAGCGAGGTTTTTTGTATGTTAGGTTATAAAGGATCTTATTACAATAAAATGGCAAATCCGAGTTCGTATACTATTTTAGAACTGGGTTCCCGTAGAATCCTAGAAGCATTGCTGTTTGGGAACGTCAATCTTTTTTTGTTACCTGCTTTTTTAGATTGCAAGCTTTTTATTGGTTTTTTCTTTTGGATTTTTTGATGTTACGTGTTTTTACGTTATGTGTTTTTATCGTATGTCCTTACTAAATTACATGCTTATTAGTTTGTTTAATTTTGCTTTACGTGAGTTTTATGCTAAACTGCGAACTCCTAAATGAACAGTCAGGAACTTAAATCTGCCCTAATAAAATTTAAGCGTAAACGCTTGAGGGCGCGTTGTTTTTCTTTACCCGCTCGTTTGCATTTTATAAAGGAGCACATTTTTAATTATTTTCCTTTTTTTCGATTAACAATCCATTGTTTTAGTGGTCAATTTCAAATATTTTTATGGGCAAAACTGAAATTATGGTGAATGGATGGAAATTGGATGCCATAATTTTATATTATTTATCCCACTTTGGTTGGTAACTGAAATGCAGGATTTATTAGGCATATATAATCTATAGATTTAGATATATTGTTGTATACAATTCTTTAAATAAAAACAGCAAAAAACAAGGACTAAAAAACGGTTCCAAAAAATGTACCAACAAAATGTTGCCAAAATCATATCCCTAGATTTTAGTCTAAAATGCCTAAAATTCCAAAAATTTATGTTTTTTAGAAACACATGAACATACAAATCATAAAAGAAACCATGATAAATGCAAAAATATTTTACGTAAAGCATTCGAATGAGAATAATAAAAATATCACTGTATCTCCCCTTCATTTTTACAAATTTGTATTTAAATACAAATAGATCGGCTTTAAAATGAGTTGGTCTTAAAACCCAGTACAAATTTAGACTCAGAATTTTGGGTTATCAAGTTTTTTGGTAATCTATAGCTGTTATAACAATCCCAAGGGATGACTCAGTGATGAATGAGCTTTAATTTCAATTTTAGTACGTAATCTGAAAGCCTACTAAACCACTAATGAAGAATCGTGAATTCTCATTTTGCCTAAGATGTTTTTATAAGCTACAAAAATGAGACAACAATAAACATATATTTGAGAACTATTGACATTACTGTTTTTTTTGTTTTACAGGTAAAATGAGCATTGGTGCGAATTTTATTTATTTTAAATTAAAAGAAAACTTAATTTTTTTAAGAACTTCCAAAAAGTCTTTAATTCTATCATCAAATATTTATTCTATGTATCTGTTGAGCAACAGGATCTCTTTAAATATGTATGTGTAATTCTGTATATGTGTACATTGTATATATATATGCAACACAGCACACCGACATAAACGCATATATATATATATACAGTATACTCCTGTGTACTTAACATTACAGTTGCCTGCATGCTGCGGGTTTCTGGATCTGGTCCCCAAATAGTCAGCCCGACGACGAAACACGTTTGCAAAGCCCACCGCCAAATTTGTACTCGTCGCCCGATGTTTGATTTGCCAGGGAGTTTTTTCTGTGTGTGTGTGTGCATTTGCTGTCGCGTCTTCTTTGCTGATGCGCTTGAAAAGGCATTGCAGAGCGCAGAGAAGACGACGCAACGACGCGACGTCTCCGAAAATTCCTTATAATTTCGTTAAACGTTTTTCCGTTTTTTTGGGACGTTGCTTTGCGGCCCTAGAGGTTGTGTGCTGAGTCAAGAAGATCGAAGTACTTATACTTTTTATGTATACTTCCAAGAGAGTAGCTTTCTTCTGAATGCACACACACACACACACACACACACACACACTTTTGCGCACCCGTTCTGGTGTAAGAAATCAAAGGGGATCTTTGTATGTGTGTACATGTGATTAATTCCACAACAGGTTATTTGACGAGAAACGCGCTCCTGTGGACAGGCCATGCCATGTTTTTGACAAGCGCGAGTTTCTCGAGCTCTGCGTACGCGCCCAGTTTTCTGATGAGTGTGGGCTAAATATATGTATGTGTGTGTGTCGCTATATATACTATATAAATCGTATCTTGCGGTATCGTCTTATGACACAGGCGATCATTGAACTTGGCGCATGGAAGAATATCGCTAAGCAACGCACAGCAGCGCAATGTGTGCGGCTTGGCGTGAGTACCAGCATCCAGAAAAGCTGTTCCTCGCGCACTCCCGATAAACAACCCATAATATATAAAAATAAGTATTCCGGTTTTTTGAAATCTGCACCAATAAATAATTGGCGCGCAATTCTGCGCAAAATTAATATTAAAAAAATCTATATATTTATAAAGCGAAAATAATAAATATATCTTGTATGTATTACTAAATATATATTTATATATTTATATTTGTAATTTGTTCGTGACGCAGCGCGCGCGCATTTATATAATATAATAAAACCGCATATTTATGTTAATCTCGTTCGCGTCAAGATGTACGTACTATTAGCATAGGAATGGGTTAATTCACCTTGAGAGAGTCGGCGCGCGCGCGCGGGCTCACATATAATATCTTGTCACTTTGCGACGTATATATATATATCCACTCTTTATTAGCACAATTTCGCAGTTTAATATATGTTTCCTATATTAACTATAAAGTATAACTATAAACTATAAACTATAATATACAACATACCTATAAAACGACATTTTATAATCAATGCATAAATACTATAAAGAATATTTAATTTGTTATCGTGGTATTTATATATGCGAAAGAAGAGAGAAAAAAATATGTAGCTAGTTCTCGACGATTTTTCGAGTAACGAGCGCTGCTTGTGGCTTGTTGTTGTTGTTGTCGCACAAAGTGGTTTTGAAAATTGTAGTTTATTTTAATTTTATGCATAGCTAAATGAGACACGGCCGCCGATTGGTCGCTGTCGGCCAATCCGTCGGCCGGTCCGTCGGTCGGTCGGTGTGTGGTACTGGTACCATAAAATAGTGAGGTGTCGGACATTAGCTATAGCTGTGCCATTCAATAAATATATTCTTCAGTATACACGTGTCGGAAAAATGGACTGGAACTACTTTCGATTTGTGTATAGGATAATGGATTTTGAGTCAATAAAGTCTTTGACAATTTTATACTTTAATTTGAAATTTTTAGGATACAATATCAGCTCCGGGCTTCAGCTGAAAGGACAATTTTTTTCTTGAAGCAGATACAAGTCGTTGAATGTCTAGAAATTTTTAAATAAATTTTATATACAATTACGATAAATTATTGTAAATTTATCAAAATATAAATTAAATTCTAAAAATCTATAATCTAATCTAAACCCTTCGACTGCTGGCCGAAACGATTCCAGATTTTATGATCGTTTGTGAGTCAACTGCCAGGGCAACCAAAAATATGCCCTAAAAACATGTTTTAAGCGCTTAAAATATGATCCGAAAACGACAAATTTGCATTTAAAATTAAAATATGTCCTTAAAATGGCGAAATATGCCCAAAAAATTATAAAATTGCAAATTAAATTGTATTTTTTAATCTATTAATTTTCATTATAAAAATCAACAAATTAATGAAAAAATGTACCTAAAGGGCTAAAAATCATGTTTTTTTTTTAAATCGATACTGCCAAAAACAAATGTTTTGTTACGATGAGAACATTTTTGTTAAAATGAATTTTACATTAAAAATTATGAAAGACTATTATGCAATAAAAAGTCAAAAATTACAAAAAATTATTAAATATTCCGTTAAAAAGGCAAAAAACAGCTAAAAAATGCAAATAATACAAATTATGCCCAAATACGATCTCAGGCTTGCTGTCCGACAAAAAATTTTTTGTTACGATGAGTACATTTTTCTTACAATGTTTTTTATCAAAACATTTGAAAGAATAATAAGAGCAAAATAAAAAATATATATATCAAATAGGCCGAATAATTACAAAATATGTCCTTTAGAAGTCAAAATATGACCAATAAAAGTCTCAAATTACAAAATATGCACAAATATGCTCTTATGCAGGCCTGTCCAGCCCAAATCACTCCATGGGCTGTTTTTTAGCCTCAAAGTTGGTCTCGGGAGGCATATTATAAGACATTTAAAGGGTTTGCGATTGAAATTCCCTATTTTTGAAATACTATAAGATTATCATAAAAATACAATAAAATAAATCCTGTATTTATAATTCTTGAATTTGTTGTTTGCTTTTATTAAATGCCAACAACAAATACAAAAATTTTAAATATGGGGTTTATGAAAAAAAAAAAATATATAAAATATAAAATTATAATAAAAATATATATTATATACGTAAAATCCCGTATTTCAAAATCCCGTTTTTTTTTTAAATATACAAATGTTAACAATCAAATTGAACCTATTATTTATTTTCATAAATATGTGTCGATTTTAAGTTAACTGATTTTTCCATCTGAAAAAAGAACACGGATTTAATTCTATTAAATTTGATTTTTGAAAATTTGGATCTGCAAAGATATGCAGAAACGATTTTTTGCGCCGAATTTCGATTTTTATCAGTTGTACAATTTTGAATGAAAAAACTTCAATGACTCTCAAAAAAAGATTTAATTCAATAATGCATTGTAATTCCATTAATTCTATCTGAAAGTATTTTTTTTTGGTACAATGAATAATTATTTCTTAAATTAAATAAATTGTTGGCAAATCAATAAAAGTGGTTTGTTACCTAAAATATTTATACTAGTAACTTCAAAAATGTGATAGATGCATATTAATAAAATATTGTGTTTTATAAAAAAAATCAAAAAAAAAAAACTCAAAAATTATACGCCTCAAAATTTTGCAAAACCGAGACACACTTTCGGGTAGTTTGTGCCCTAAACACAGTTCTAGGGTTAAAACCAATTTCTTGTACGTCCATTTTTAAATATGCTCATGTCCTTGGGCATATTTTAAATTTATTATGGTAACAGTTTTGCACATTTGATTTTTGTTACAAAATGTGTTTTTTTGATCAATTTTGGCCTAACATTATTATATTGGTTGTCCACCACTGTTCTATACGTATGCCAATAAATTGGTTGGGCAGTTCATTAACTCATTCTGAAATTTTTATTTGGGCAAAATCAACTCAAAATCCCTAAAAAAATAATCAGATATGCCAAAAAAACTCTTCACTTTTTTCCCTAAAAAATGTCTCAAAATCTGAAATTAAAATTTTATATATATTTTGCCCAATAAATACCGAAATCGATTTAAAAAAAAATCGAAAATAATCCATGACTTTTTTTCTTGTTTTTTTAAGGCTAGCGCCTTTTGTACAGCAATTAATCTATTAATAAATAAATAAATATTCTCAAACCAACACTGTACTAATATTTTTGCAATAATTATTATGAATTAGTGTTCTACCAACGTATGCCAGCTTCAAATAAGCATGGGTGTTGGCTGCGGTGGTGCGTTTATTACATTATTACTTTTTTTTAAAGAGAAAACAAAAATATTCATTTTTATAATTTTGGTTTCCCTGTTTATTATTATCTCGTAATTTAGAAAAAAACATTTAATTATGAATCATTTCAATTAGCTACTTGTATCCATCCTTCTTTTTGGGTCTTTTTGACGGGTTGGTTTTTCAAAATTCAGAATAACAAAATTTTGAATTACAATTTTTTTGGGATTACAATATTCTGGATGAAGCAATAGTGCGCATATTTAAATATGTTTACAAAAAACATTTATTATTCAAGAATCTGGAAAAACAGTATTTTTAAATATCAATTTGTAATCCAAAAATAAGAAAAACAGAATTTTAAAAATCAGAATGTAGAAAAAAACAGAATTTTGAAAAACTGAATTTTTGAAAAACTGATTTTTGAAAAACACAATTTGGAAAAAAACAGAATTTTAAAAGGACAGAAATTTTGAAAAACTGAATTTTGAAAAACAGAAAAAATATTAAACATATCGTCGTTCTAGTGGTAATCCAAATCCGGCTCGAAGGACCAAAAGTTTGACTGCGTCTTGAAAAACCGAATTTTGAAAAACCGAATTTTGAAAACCGAATTTCGAAAAACTGAATTTTCAAAAAACCGAATTTTGAAAAACAGAATAAAATATGACACATATCGTCGTTCTAGTGGTAATCCAAATCTTGCTCGAGGACCAAAGGTTTAACTAACCGAAATTATCGAAAAATCTCATGTATGCTTTAAAAACCACCGTTTTGTCTATAATGAATTCATTGTAAACAAAACATTGATGTACAGCCAACTGTTCTCAAAGTACTTCCCGAAACGCGCAATCCACACAAACGCACGCTCCTCGGATTTTCGGATTTTCCGCCATCGGATTGAATTTCTCTAAAATTAAATTCAAGAATCTGCCATGCGCTCGAACCCGAACAAAAAACCACCTATAAATTACAATATTTACTTTCCCAGGCGTTCGTCGCCTGTGTGTCGTCGTAATAATATTAATAACAACAACAACAAAAAAAACTATAAAACCCTTTCACTGCGTTCGACAAACAGACCTCCTCCCGTGCGCTGCGCTGCGTCTGCGTCTGCGCGTCCCGTTTTGCATAAACCAAATGCGTCGAAACGTTTTCGTTTTCGTCGAGCGTCGAGCGGTGCGGAGCCGCTCCCGACCCGCAGCATAATGCTTTTAGCTCAGCATACACAGAATTTATGTAAATATCTTCACATTATCATATGACAAAAAAAATAATATCAATATCACATTATCCAAATCGAGCGAGCGCGCATTTTCTATATATAGTATGTATATATTATTTGTCCGTTTAATCCTTTGACATTACAGGCAGAGCAGCTCCTGTGTGTGTATACCTGATGGCGACGGCGCATCCTCTATTTTGTATATATTTTATACACACAAATAAATCATCAATTATTCGCTGCTCGCTCATTCAAATGCAAATAAAATCCGGAAGTAAATTATTCTGGCATATATTGTGTGCGTGCATGTGTGTGTGTGAACATATATATATACTTCTAAATTCACCGCATTGACAACTAGAGTATTTGCCTTTATACATGCGTGATGAACGAGAATATAAGGGAGCTCAATCTCAAATGTATGAGAAAATTGAATGCATTCGCCGTCAGACGGATTTCCCTGTATAAAATATATATTTATATGCAATATTCATAAACAAATACATATACAACATGTTGACTGACAAAACTCCAAATAGCTATCGACGTCTGAGTGCGTACGCAAACACACATACACAAAACATGCGTGTGTATGAGTGTATTTACCTGTGTGTATTATGTGCATTATTCATGCGTGCATCGCGAAAGGCTTAGACGCGCTGCGCCGCGATATTTAACAAAAATAAAAGAAAGAAACAAATGCGCATAGATAATACAATAATATTTGGCTTTTGTCTGTGTGTGTGTGTGTGTGTGCATGTGTATAATATTACATAAATACATATTTGCATTTATAAATATCCCATCGCAGGTCCTGTTATATAGGCTCGAAAATGCAGATCATGCATAACGCAAACCTTTACTTATTTTTTACTTCTTATATTATATGCCTACGTTTGTGTGTATATTTGAATAGGACTTGGTGCGCGACTCGGGCTGAGCATACAAACCGAGAGAAAAGGGGTAACAGCATAAAAAGCTTCTTGGGTTCTGTTTTTTTCCCTTTACTTTTGTTATACATATGTAATATGTATGTGTAATGTGGTGCGTACTGCAATTACCGATTCGAACCCTTTTGCGCAAGCGCACGTCGATCCTCGAAGCCTTGATCTTATACGTTATACATACACGTATAAAAAGCAAGATATTTATCATGTGTGAGAACTCGCACACAGACACACAAACACACACAGAATGCCCCGAGAATCGGTAAATCGGCATGTGCACACTCGCATAAATTGTATACTCATATATAAAAGAATATATATAAATTACTTCGAACATCTTTACTGGAGATCCAGCCTTTTTCCTTGCGCCTTTTGCCTCTTATGCCCGTGATAATCTGCTTGAGCTCGACCACCGAATTTTGTTCGCATACACTCAATGTTAATAAATATATATATATATATAATAGATATATACATTTACGAAGATAGATACATACACAGAAATATATGCATATATATATTTAAATGTATGCGATAAGTTGTGAATGCGCGCGCATCTGCGCCGAGCGCACTGTCCGCGCGCGCGCGCGCTTTTGCCTGCAACTGGTGCACTTTAATGTGCATTTATTTATACATGTTATAAGCGCATGAAAATATGAATCAATTTGCTTTCGATTATTCGATGCAAACGCGGGCGCGCGCGCGGTGGCGACCGCGAATTGTGGACGTTCGGTTGCGGTGGCGGGTGTGTGGCGGACACATGGTGTTAGAACTGAATATATATTTATATATTTATATATATATATATACATTTTTATATTTCTATATATATCTATATACATGTATTTATATAAAAGAACAGCACAGTGGATGCAGGTGATGCATTTTATGGCATTTTGAGCTGTCGATGATTTTTTGAAACCAATATGCATTTTTGAAACCTCCGGCTGTTGCAATACATCTGTGCAGGACTTGGTACCGCATATATAGTATATTTGAGGTTTTGAAATGGTTTATATATTTTTGGGTTTAATATACACTTCAAACGACCAACTATCTCAAATTGAGTAAAACGATTTTTGGCGTTATATTGATTTTGAGGAATGCTCTCACGCGATTTGAGAAAATACTCCAGAAAAGAAGGTTCGGTTGTAATGAAATATAGTCAGGAATTTCAGTGTCTGAAAAATGCATTAAAATTACCCATAAAATGCATTAAAAAATGCAATAATTAGCACAAAAAGAAAATATGCAAATAAAAACATTCACATTTTAGTAAATATGAACAGAAAATATATTATAGAAAAAATTAACCAGATCTTTAGAAAAACTCAAAAATCAATCAAATTAGATTTTTTATGATTTCTCATTATTTTGTATCTCTGGAACCATAAGAGCTATTAAGCTAAAATATGAGCTCTTCTGGGTTTTTATTTTACTTTGGATCCGGTAGATGGCGTTGAGGTCAATTTTTAAACCAAATTAAAATTTTAAGCGTGATTTGACTGCAATTCAGGACGTATTTATGTTCTGACATGAGGAAATAGTATTATAGTATTATATTATAGTATTATTATTGTTATTAGAACATGATTGATTCCGAAAAGTTGTCATTCAGCATAAGTGCCCGTTCTATCAACCCATTTATCAAAATTAAAATCTGGTTCTCCCAATCATTTTAATTCTTTCTATTATTTTGCTCCGTAACCTCAACACGTTCCAAACTATGTACTGAACCCAGTTAAGTTTTAAAAAAAAATGCCCATAATACCATTGAGTATTGAGGCCACAATTTCTAATCGCAAATTTTAAGAATAACATGTTTTGCTTCCTAGAATACCAATGATTCTCCTGCTGGCAAACTGATAAAATTCAAGCGATTTCAATTTCCAATCATTTCAAGTACATAATCATTGAAATTATGTTAGCCCTCGAAAACAGTATTTTCAAACACGGTCAATTAAGAGTGGCATATTTTTTGTGTCAGAAAGCCATTGAATTTATTCATTTATTGCTAGCAAAATTAAACAGAATTTTTATTTTTTTTGACATTGTAATAAACAAAAAAAATGATCCTTTTTTTTACAATTGTATTTTGATTTTTAATCAATAATAAAGTACACGGGTTTAATAAATTTATCTGTTTACAATTAATAAGAATAAATGAAAAACCGTTTTTAAACAAAATAAAAAAAACACACTTCAAAACCATGTTTTGAATTCTGTGTGCGGATGGTTTAAATGTACTGAAATAGACTGTCAAAACTATTTCTGTTTGGCATATTCAAAAATTGGCTGCCATTTATAGCCTTTTCAATAAACATGATCAAAATAAAGTGGAAAAATTGTCTTTCAAATATTTTTTTTTAGTTCTCTCATTTCACAGGTAACTAACTTATATAAATATTTTAGGCAAACTGAAAATTAAAGATTTCTTAAATTTCTTAGTAGATTATGTACCAAACTTGAAATTGAAGCTCATCTCCGAGTCAACTCTGGGAACTATTATAAACGTTATAGATTATCAAAACGTGATATTCCGAAATTCTTAAACCCTGAGTCTTAATTTAAACAGATTGAAACCAAGGCATGGGATGAAAAAGGCATGTGTAGAAAGGAACCAAGGCGTAGTTTGGACCATATAATGGAGATTGATATTTTGGACTAATAAACCATTTTATCAATAAAAGCGCATAAAAAATGAATGCAGCTTTGAAATTTTTAATTATTCATACTTTTTAATGTGATGCGTTGTTGATCAATTTTTATTATAAGAAAAAACATTTTTAAAATAAAAAAAAAGATTTTCGGAATGCAGCTTTAAAAATGTTAATTTAATTTTTAATTTTTAATCGAAACTTTTTTAATATCACACATTTTTAATTTTTTTTTTAGGAGAAAAACCCACTTTGAAAAATTGATTATTTTATTATCTTTTTAAAGTCGAGATTTTAACAATGCCAGTTAGAGATGGATTTTGATATTGATAGAAACGTTGCACAGAGTTATTTTTGGTTAGTATTTTTTAATGTAAATTTAAGTAGTGGTATCGTTTAAAATACCAAACCAAAATAAGATAAAGCAAATTGAATTAAAATTGATGGAATGGTACCTACAAAATGACCATTTTATTTTTATAATCCTATTTACTTTTAACAAAAAGTAAAAGCTAAATCGTCTTTTTCAAATTTTATATTAGAAATGCTAGTTAAAAATAATAAGTAAGAAATCATTTGGTAGGGAGGTTGAACCAACAACCTTCTCCCAGCTACAGCCTTGAGTTTATCAAGTGATCGTTTTTACCTTATAAGGGTAAAATAAAAAATATTACACAGTTGCTTGCCAGTTAAACGTCAAAATACAAAAACTCTGCACAAATCTGGTCTAGTCTGTTGGGAAATAGCCACGATTGTAACGTTCTCCGTAAATATGGTATCATATGCTGTCCATTATGATCCAAATCGAAATAGAAAAGGAAATATAAGAAAAACCTCTAAATGAACATATAGCCATCGTGAAATTATCAGAAAAGGATTAATTTATGAGCTTTACAGACATCGTCAAGCAACTACACCTCAAAATAATTTACATGGTCGAGTCGAGTTTTTTGCGTGATTTTTGCTTTTTTTTTTGCTTGTTTTTTTGCTTGTTTTTTTGTTTGTTTTTTTTTGCTTGTTTTTTGCCTGATTTTTGCTTGTTTTTTGTTTGTTTTTGAAAAATATGCAAAATAACTCAATTATTATTATACACAATAAAATAATTTAATATTTTCAATGAATTGCGTTCACAGGCATATGAAGTAGAGATTAAAATAGAGTCCTAAGAGAATTTCGGAGATCGATTTTTTTTAAATTATTAATTTAAAAAACGATTTAGATGGGCATAGGCGGATCCAGAAAATCTGGAGGGGGTCATTTTGTCACTATGGTATTTGATCAATTTTTTTTAAATCAAACACCAAAAAAAATACACCAAAAAAACGTGTGGCTCAAAATATTATGAAATATATACTAATATATTATATAAATATATATAAAAACGTGTTTAATTATATTTTTCCAATGATTAATGATATTTCGTATGAGTAATACGGAATATATGTTTATATGTTTTCGTATAATGCAATACGTTCTCTCAGAACCAGTTTAACTGTTTATACTTAAAGTTTATATTGTAAATATGTATATATATATATATATATATATATATACGCACCCAACACTCACCACGTCTACACGCACTAACACCAACAAGTACCCATATCAATAATAT
>JAAAKO020006805.1:0-19380 GCA_010015015.2 Bolitophila cinerea | reverse complement strand
ACTAACAATATAGATATCATAGTTTATTAGAGTTGGTAATATTGCAGGTCAAATAATAATAATTATTATATAAACTAGCATGCGATGCCCATAAAATACAAGTGCCATATTTGTCCGCACAAATGCGGCACTTTTAATATATACATTAAATAAAAGCCGCATTTGTCCGTGCCGCATTTGTCATTAGCCTCATTTTTCAAATGGCCTCGCCTCATTTGACATGTGCCTGAAATAAAAGTGCCTTAAATGTCTAAAATGATTGCCTCATTTGTCATGTGCCGCACCTGTCTTAGACTCATTTGTCTTAGCCCCATTTGTCTTTGTCGCAAATTTATTTGCTGCATCTGTCTTTGCCTCAAAAGTCACACCACCTATTATATTTTAATAAGTTCTCAAATTTGATAAAACAAAAAATTTAAAATAAAAAAAAAAAAATTATGAGTGAATTAAGAATTTTTTTTTATCCAAGATTTAAAATAATAACCATTTTTTTGGTCTTTTAAATTACTTTATTATACTTGCATTTTTTTAATTTTTATTAAATTTTACAGTGCAATGCGCTAGCGATAAACATTATTATTTTTTTTTATTACCTAAAAAACAACTTTTACATTCCTACTTTTTTCGAAAACGACCCATTCTAATGAAGAGTTAAAAGTATAATTGTAGTAGTGTGTTTCATACATGGGTTATATGATTTAAAATATATAATTTTAATTTGGCATTATGAGTGTAATGTGCATGAATTTGTGTTCGGTGCGTTAGGTTATTGGATCCGTCATGATTGAATAATTGAGTTGGACTGATTTTTGTTGCAACGCAGAAAAGCGGCACTGAACTATAAATGTGATGAGAATTTATCTTGCGTTACCATTATTTGGCGATGATCTTACTTTTAAAGTTGATCATTAGAGCGACTCATAACATTTTGCCCTAAAATAAAAAGAAAGATATTTTTTAATAATTTGTTTTAACAATATTAATTATTGAACTGAAATATTTACAGGAATAATTACTATATATTATATATTGCTTGGAGGTCTTGAATGTTTTTTGTTTTTGTTTTACTTTATGGTGTTTTTGAGAAAAAGAAAAAAACATCGAAATGTTCAATTTTGGTAGAAAGAAGTTAGATAGTTGAAATTAGCAGAACTTTATTGGATTTTTGAATAAAGAGAAGAAATGTCAAAATGTATTATTTTTGACCTGATCCTCCTTGGAATTTGAAGTTGCTTCATTTAAAATAAAAATAGAATCAAGTACATAACTGCATTATTAGATTTGCCCCCTCCACCCAGAAGAGTTGGGTATGGTCAATTTTTTCATGCGAAAATCCTTTTTTGAACAATAGTGGGTAATTTGTTAAATTTTAGCTAGACGAGCAGCTTATTTGTTGCCTAAAATGCTTGTGTGGTAAGAAATCCTTATTTAGGCACACTATTTGATTGAACTCTCGAAGATTTCTCTATTTGTTTGGCATGTGTTTACCTCACATTAGACGTTTTTGCTGTGTTTCAGACTTTTTTTAAAGTCAACAGGGATAACTCTCCCCAACTGACCTTTATTTTCAAATACATTGTGCCATTGTTATCATTACATTAAACAAATACATAAAAAACTAAAACATACAAATTAAAAAAGACAAAAAATAAAAATAATAACAGTAATAAATAATAAAATAAAAATACAATACTAAATAAAAATGCAATACTAAATAAAAGAAAAAAGAAAAATATAAAGTAATCAAGAATGAAAAAAGGACTTAAATCTATCAAGCTCACTATACTAGAAAACCAAGTACAATTAAAATCGCGGCTGTCCGTGCTGCTTTTAACAAAAGATTTTTTGGTATGGCTTGAGCACACCTCTTACAAAAAATCAGGATCACCTTAAGGAACATTGAAATCTAAAAGGTCCAATAAATTGGGAGAATCTAAACGATTACTCAACAAATCGATCAAGAAGAAATACCAGCATTTTTACTTCGAAAAGAGAGAACCTCTAGAGACATGAGCTTTTAAGAACACATCTGCCAGAACCATGATATTTTCTCATATTTGAATATAAAGCATTGTAATTCAAAAAAATGTATCATAAAGATTAAATCAAAATTAAGAATTTTGGTTATTTCCATTTGGCTAACAATAAAGTATGCCCAAAATAGGTTACAGGCAAAAATCACTTGTAAAATCTCCCATAATCTTTTTTCTCTATTCACGGTAACAGTTTTGTTTTTATGAACATATATTTTTTATGATTACAATGATTAAATTACTGTAATTTTTTTTCTTGGTATACAAATTATTTATTTATTGTATTAAACATTTTTACATAGGCACAATTTTGGATTTTGTTCACACACATTTTTTTAAAGGAAAAAATTATTATAACATTTTCTTTTAACGATTTGCAATTACCTTGGGTCGATAAAAATTGTATTTTTGTTTTATAATTCCGTTTCTACGTATTGTGATTAAATGTCATTGTCCATTTTTCATATTGTATATTACAAATTGACATTATACGAATTTTCGTTCTACAAATTGTACACTACGAATTCTAATTCTACAATTTGTATTTTGCGAATTTTATAATATTCATAATGATTGTATAACTATTGACGTCACCTTAATTGGTCTTACCTAAAATTGTTGTTCCAACTTAATTTGACCATATTTAATTATTTCTTAAATTGTTGTCACCTTAAATTGTCCATTTTGAGCCTTAAAATGTACATAAATGATCGAATTGACAAATTGGACTAACGTCACATATATCATAAAAATGTAAGCTTATCGAAATATTTTCCTTCTATTTTAGGTTCACCCTGGCACGTTGATATAATGTCCACTCCTGGTTTAACGCCACTAGGCGAATCGACGCGTCTTGTTCCAGCACATACGCCGGCGGTTTTTGAGGTAATTAACAAAAGCACCATATCTCTTAATAATTCCAAACAATTTATCCATTCAACATTTACCAATTTTAATTACAGATACTGCCGCCTCCTGGATCATCCCTTAACAAGGGAGAGTGTGTAGCAACGGTCCTGGCTCCTAGCAAGAGCAAAGTCAATGCTAGAATCACCCACGAGGCGGCGAATGGTGCCATGCGTATTGAGTTTGTGCCCGCTGAGGTCGGCACACACGTCATCGAGGCATCCATTGGCGGCATCAAACTGGTCGGCGGACCACTCATCGCAAAGGTGTACGACGCCGGTTTGATTCAAGTGACGGACGTAAACGGTGGTGTCGTTGGACAGCCCTGTCAATTTCGAGGTATAAACACATTTAATTATATATATAAAAATCGATTCAACGTACTCAAAGACAGATTGAATAGGTTTTACTGTAAATATCTTAGGTTTTTATATATAAGATATAACACGCACTCAATTTGAACGGAATTTATATAGTTGACGCAAGTGCTGCTGGCGAAGGCCAACTGGAAATTTCAATAAATGAAGGCGAGGTGCCAAACCATGTGCAGGTCGTCGGCGGTGGAAGGTGTTTGGTCTCATTCACGCCCGAGCAGGCAAAATCACATTACATCGATATTAAGTTTAACGGCGAAACCGTGAACGGTTGTCCATTTGTGTGTGCCGTGGCTGACACCAGCAGGGTTCTCTTGAATCTCTCGAATTTGGGTACGTTTTTTGTCTACATTGGAGAAGCCGATCTATAATCGAGATGTTTTCAGAACTGATTCCTGTCAACCGACCTGCATCATTCCACATCACAGTTAGTGGCGGTGGTGCTGCCGAGTTGGCAGTCAGCGTTCGAGGTCCACACGGTGAACTGCCCGTTCGAGTAACTGGTGACATTCATGCTGGATTCACAGCCGAATTTAATCCCACGCACGTTGGTGCGCATTCCATAAACGTAGAGTACAACGGATATCCAGTTCAAGTAAGACTAGAAAGATATTGGAGATAAAATATTGAATTAAATTAAATTATTTGCGTACAGGGAACCCCATTCTTAGCCAAGTCCTACGATGCCACTAAAGTGGCGGTTGGTTCTGTGTCAAAGGGAACAGTAGGCCGACCGGTTCAATTCACCGTCGACGCCGGGGATGCTGGCGAAGGAAATCTAGAGATTACGATTTCTGCTAAGGGCCACAATATTCCCACGCAAGTGCATCCCCAAGGAAACGCTAAGTAAGTACTGTTTTATTGTTAATTTTAAAATGATTCCTTTTGCAGAATTGAACCTATACTGATTTTGGAAAGCTGACAATAAAATAGGTTCTTTTTGGTTAATACTATGAATTTGTTTGTGGGGTCATATTGTTGGGAATTTATTTTTAAAGATATGAATTGCCTATGGAATCAATCCTGCTGAAAAAAATCATAGCCAACAAGCATCTTAATTTATAAATATATTAATATCTGTTCACCTTTGTTTGGTTTCCTGAAGATTTGCCGTGTCGTTTGTACCCGCCGAACCCTGCGAGCACATTATCAATGTGTCTTTTAACAAAATGCCCGTTCCGGGCTGTCCAATTAACGTGCTCATAAGCGGTGGCATGACCGGCCCACAAGTGTCTCTGGGAGGTCCTGGTCCAGTGCATTTACCGAACTCACTCGTTATCAATCATACCGGTGGACGTCTTGAAGATATTGAAGTCAATGTTGAAGGTAATTCAAGTAACCGAAAATTTAGAGCACCTTTTAATGCAATTACTCCCACATAATGCGATGATGTGGCCTTGACCAGAGGTCTTTCTGTGCTATTTTGTTTTCCAAATTTATGTATTTATGTATATAGTATAATTCCTCTATATAATATAATTAATGATTATCTTTTTTTTGTTATTATTTTGTACAATCTACACAACTTTCTCTGTATCTCCATTCCAGGGCGACGAAGACTATTGTACTAGACATTTCGGACAAATCGCTTACTAATTAAAAATCTTACTAATCCAAAAACATTTCCTAGTATAAACATAACTACTAAAACTTAATCAGTTCTAAAACGATACCATAATATTCACTATTATATAAATATTCTCCAATAAGATCATCATAATTTATATCAGCTGTTGGTTCATCGGTTTTGTTCTCGATTCTCAAATTACAACTATATACTTTATCTATATAATGTATGTAACATTTCCTAAAGTGCCTTCTAAAATATACTTACCGAGTACTTACACCCCACAAAATCCCCTCCCCCTACAATTCCCGCTGCAATAAACATTTAATTATTTAATTTGCTTCGTGTCGACCGAACGCCGACACAGAACAATAATTGAGACTTAGAAAACTATATAAAATCTTTGACTTCTTGCATCTCGTGTTTGGCGTACGTTATGGCAGGTCCGTCCGGTCAATCGGTGCCGGCACAAGTGTCGCAGACCGCCGAGGGTGTGTTCAAGGCTGACTTTGTGCCCCGTTCGGTGGGCGAGCATCGGGTCAGTGTTACCGTTGTGGGCCAACCGACAGCCGGTAGTCCGTACGCCGCAAAGGTATATTCGTATATAAATATAAAAGAAAACAATTCATATTCAATCAAATCCATCATTTGGTCGTCCACAGGTCTACGATGTGGGTGCCATCAAAGTGAAGAATGTTAGCAACGGAACCGTCGGTAAGTCCGTTACGTTCTTGGTGGAAACTTCTCAAGCGGGTCCTGGTAATCTTGAGGTAACCGTCAACGGTGGACGTGTGCCAACGTCTGCACAAGCGCAAGGTCAACATACGTACGCCATAAGTTTTACTCCACGCGATGCCCAGAATCACACCGTTGAACTACGTTTTAATGGCCAAGACGTGCCGGGCAGTCCGTTCACGTGCAAGGTGTCAGCAGCCGCTCGGATCGTGGCACCGGAAACATTGGACAAGGTCAGCGTTTCGCGACAGTTTGAGTTTATCGTCGAGTCTGACGTAATGCCGACCGTCGAGGTTCTAGGACCAGCTCGTCGAAATATACCGGCTCAGGTAGAATCATCCTCAGATAATGGTTTCAAGGTATCATTTGAGCCTTTGGACGTTGGTGATCATTCGGTCGAAGTGCGTTTACCACAAAGTGGTCACGTCGAGGGCAGCCCATTTCTATTGAAGGCCTATTCGGCCGAAAAGGTCATTGTCACGGACATTCGACCTGGTGTCGTTGGTAAAAGCGTCAGTTTTGGTATTAACGCCAGTCAGGCTGGAGCTGGTAACTTGGAGATCATCGTTGCGGTTAATGGTAAAAATGTACCGAACTTCGTTCAGTCCGAAGGAAATGCCAGATTTAAGGTATACAAGCTAGAACTTCAGGATAATTATGAGCACATCTTCTAACTCTGTAAAAATTATTGTTTCAGGTCAATTTCAAACCAACCGAATCTGCCAATCATTCGCTATCGGTACGCTTCAATGGACTCGCCGTGCCCGGATCTCCATTCTCGTGTCACATTGCCTCTGCACCGATGTCACTGACCAAAGCCTCAGCATCTGGTGAGGCCTTGAAACAGGCTGCAATTAAATGCGATAACATTTTCGAACTCGAGGGATTCGACAGCGTTGAACCACAGGTGTTCGTCACCTCACCAGCCGGAGACAATGTACCGTGCAGACTCTCGCATCGGGATGACGTGTATATCTCAACGTTCCGACCACTGATCGTAGGACGTCACTTGATCAGTGTGACCGCAAACGATCAGCACATAAACGGATCGCCATTCTCGTGTAACGTCTTCGATGTGTCGCGTGTGTCCATCAGTGGTCTGGAACAACATTTGGGACCCAGTTCGCTCGGAGCACCGGTTACGTTCAGTGTGGACGCCGCTGGTGCTGGCGAAGGAACACTCGAATTGGTTGTATCGACAGCAACGAGTACCGTTAAGGCTGAGGTTGTTGCGTGTGCCAGGGGCCTGTACGACGTGACCTTTGTACCACAAACCTGTGAGCCACACTTTGTGAACATAACATTTAACGATGTTCCTGTGGATGGAAATCCGTTTAAGATTGATATACAGCAGAACGCGCAACACGTTCAGGTTGGCGGAGTGGCTGCCGTTGAGAATGTAAGTGATGACCAGATTCTTGAGATCACCGATCCAGACGGTAAGCCGGTGACGTACACTATGACGCGTCACCTAGCCGAATTCCGGACAGCTGTCGTTGGCAGCTACCAAATACGGTTTATCGAACGAGACACACGCTTGGCCATGGCCAGTAGAACGGTGAACGTGTTTGATCCGACTTCGGTAAAGATTGTGGAGGTCAGTGAAGCAGTCTGTAATAGACCCGCAACCGTAGCTCTGTCTATATACGAAGCAGGACAAGGAACACTTACCTCATTGGTACGCTGCGGTAGTCATGAGGTACCTCACTCAATTCGAGGACCCACAAAAACGGGAACCTGGGAGATTGTGTACCATCCGACCCGTGTGGCTCCGCACAAGATAAACATTATGTACAACGGAGTGCAGGTGTCACAGAAAGCCATCGAAATTAACGTGTTGCCACCGGGACCGAACAAGGAGATCAGTGTTAGCGGACTAGGTCTGTATCAGTCTCGCATTGGAAAGACGACCTCGTTCTCGATCGACACAAACGGTAGACCAGCCCGGGAGTTTGATGTGGTTGTGTCCGGTCCTGGTGGCGAGGCATTACCAGTGCGCTGTTATCAGACTAAAGGTGGACTTCTGCAGGCCGAGTTCACCATCAACAAGATTGGACAATGTTTAATTGGTATTTTTTTAAATTTCATTTTTTTTTTATTTATGTTAATTTCTGGTTATTTTAGAGGTACTTCATCAATCAAAACCATTGCCAGGAAGTCCGTTTACATGTGAATCATACGAACCTACAAAAGTCGTTCTGCAAGGAGTTCCCCGTGGACAGCTCGCTGTGCACAGTCCAATTTCATTTAATCGTAAGTTTTTATTAGGCTCACAAAGCGACATATTTATTAATAAATATATGCGTGTATTGCAGTGAATACAACGGAAGCCGGATCAGCGGAAACTGAACTCTTTGTGACTTCACCCACCGGTCACATTCTTCCGATACGCATTGCTGAACAGTCCGAAGGTCTGCAAGTGGTTGAGTTCACGCCAAACACAGCCGGCCACTATAAAATGATCGCCCTGTACGGCGGAGAACCAGTGAACGGATCACCCGTTACGTTTGCCGTGACCACGGGAGTACCGACGACGGCCGGTGGTAAGCCGGAGGCACGTGCATCTGGCAATGGCCTTGAGGTAGCGCATCGCGGTAAAGAGTCCTCGTTCATTGTGTACTGCCCGACCACGCCGAACGTACAGATCGAACGTTTCGACGAGCACGGTGAGCGAATCGAGCCCAAGGTCAAGTCAATGGGTAACAATGAGTGGAAGGTATCGTACACGATTCTATCGGTGGGCAAGTATGACATTCGAGCGAGTTGCCCGAATCGTGGACCTTTGCCGGGTTCACCGTGGAATGTGGCTTGCGTGGACTCCAGTAAAGTAACGCCAGCCGGCGGATGGGGTCCATTATTAGATAACGAGGGCAGATTAACGTTGCCCGCTAGATTTGTATTCGACACCACTCAGGCAGGACCTGGTGAGCTCGTTTGCAGCATTGACGGAAGAGAATTAAGTATGGACTACAGACAGTAAGCCTTAAATATAGATTGTACAATACGATTCTTCTATTTCTAGCAATTGATAAGCAAGCAGATGGTAAATCCCGAATATATATTTCTGCGGATGGTATGGCCGCTGGCGAGCACAACTTTGATCTTACGTGGAGTGGTGTTCCGATCGCTCACAGTCCCCGGAGTGCCTTCGTTGCAACACAACAGGCTGCCGACAAAGTGGTTCTAACCGGTCGTGGATTGGCAGCCGCCCAATCGGGTGAGGTAGCTCATTTCACAATTGATGCCAGCCAAGGAGCTACAGGTCGTCCAGAGGTTCTGTTGGCTTATCAAGACGGTACGACCGTATCGGTAAGCATGACCCAGCCACGACCGAACGAATCAATTTGGTTGGCTTCGTACACTCCGCCCAGATCCACAGGTGGACCGTTAAATTTGTCGGTTAAGTGGAACGGGCGTCTGGTCAAGGGTTGTCCGCTTACGATTGCAGTCGGCTCTTCGGTGGATGCCTCAAAAGTGCTTTGCTCCGGAGAAGGCCTGCGTCACGGTGTGGTCGGACGTGAGATACGATCATGGATCGATACACGTCGTGCTGGACCTGGTGAACTCACAGCACACTGTACAGGACCACGGAAAGTGGCCTACTGTGAACTGTACGATCATGGTGATGCTACATTCACTCTGAATGTTAAGCCACAGGAGCCCGGTCGTCATTTGCTGACCATTAAGTATGGTGGACAGCATGTGCCAGGATCACCATTTGGTTTGAAGGTGGCTGGAGCACCAGACGCTAGCAAGGTATTTATATAGAGGATTTCACTCACTTTTTCTGTTTCATAACTTCAAAAATATTTGTTTTATTTGCTTTCAGGTCCGAGTATATGGTCCTGGTATCGAGCACGGCGTTCTAGCCACATTCCAGTCACGTTTTATTTGTGACACTCGTGGTGCAGGAGCTGGTCAGCTGACGGTTCGTGTGCGCGGGCCCAAGGGAGCATTCCGTGTGGAGATGCAACGTGAAAGTCAAAAAGACCGAACGATACTTTGCAAGGTAAGAGATATTTTTCTGCGGTTAATTTCGACTGTTTTACTGTAAATATAAATATTTATACTCAAATCTGTATTCAGTACGATCCAACTGAGCCAGGAGACTATCGAGTCGAAGTAAAATGGGCTGGTGAACTTGTGCCCGGCTCTCCGTTCCCCGTCATGATTTTCGATACCGAGGAAGAACTTCGACGATTCGTGCAGGGCTGATTTTTGTATACACCGATTTAATGTTTTTACGCTCGCGTACAGACAAATAAATAATATTATATGACTAAATATACTATATATGTATATATATATATATGATTTATGAGCATATAATAGATTTTATATACACTAATAAATTCGCAAAAGAATATATACAACGAATAATATTTTTATAAATATATATTATATATAAATACAAAATGTATTAGAAACGTATTAGAAAATAAATTCCTAACACAAATAAATATTTTGAATAATAAAAATTTCGATTATTAGTGATCTTTTAATATTGATGGATTTGAACACAAACTCTTAGGGATGATTTAAGTTAATAAGTGCAAAATACAAAAAAATACTAAGAGATTAGCAATTAGGCCAAAAACGCAAACGGAAAACATAAAATTTAAAAGGACATTTTTTATCATATTTTCTTTTAATATTTTGCATATTTAAAATATCATACTCCACTGTTATTGGATGAGAAAAGGTCAAAAAGTTGATCTTAAAATTTCAATTTGAAACCAATAAACTTAACTTATTAAAATATATATATATATTTTTTATATTCAGGTAATTATTTTTTAGGGCAATTGTTGTCGGTTACATATTCAGATGTAAGATTTTTTAATCTAACTATTAATATCGAAAAAATTATAGCTAAATTCAAAATGGACAGAGTTCCATTCCATTCAAATTGCCAACGGAATCAGATCAAAAATTATCTGGGAAATAAAAAGACATATTATTTTATGAATTGTAACGAAATTGTATTTTTTTTGTAATGGTTAAGCTAGTTGTTTTTTTGTTTTGGTTTTGCACAATAATTGAAATGTAATATATGGTATTAATAATATCAGTTAGAGATCACTAAATTGTTGCCTTTCAAATCAAACTGCTTTTGCGGCTTAGCTAACAAAGACGCACTCTTGTGCATTCGCCACAAATCCAAACCCGACGAAACTCCTCTTTAATATGCATTGCGTAAATATACACTAAATATATATTATAATCGTTCACAATAACCCTCGTATGCATATTTTAATGAATTGCTAAACACATTCTAGTTCGCCTCTATTTTTTCTGTTTTTACACTAAAAACTTTTTGCGTGTATAACTTACCGGGTTCTTACAATTAATTGCTTTAATTGCTGCGGCTACAGTATAGAATATAATTTAATAATATATAGATAATTTCGTTTGCCAGATAGTGCGTGTGTGCCTATATTTATAGTTGTTTTAAACCGTTTGCCTCGACTATAATATATACGTTTGTTTCTGTATGTGAGGTTTTCTAATATAACCTAAGGTTTGTTGTGTATATAAAATTGGCAGATTGTCTCTGTGTGTTAATCTTGGTTGTGTGTTTTTTTGTTGTTGTCTCCATCTAAAATACTTTATTTTAATACTAAGTATTTTTATTTTGTTTGTGTACGTATAAAAAATATTTGTAAATAATTTGATTGTAATTATAATTTAAATTAGTGTATAATATAGTTAACTTAATCGAGTATTTAGTAAATGTGTTGATTATGGTTAATTCTAAGTTTTTTTTGTGTAATTCTGGGTCGATATTTTACAGCCGTTTTAGTTTAATAAGTATAAATTTGTTCATAAACATCTTTTGCGTGTATTTGTACCTTATTCGCAAAGCGCTGCAAATACTATCGGCAAAACTAATTTCATATTGGTAATAAAAAAATGTACAAAATTCTCAAATTAAATAAAAATGTAATATTTAGATACTCAGATAAGACTAGCCATTAAAATTAATAAAGTTTCTAAGATCTAAGCTTAGTAAAAAATACATTTGATTATTCAGTCAGGAAAGATTAATATTTAATATCGAATAGTTTATTATATTCTAGTCAGCCCAAGCTCACAGAGTGAGAACTGCGCTTTCTGCAGTCAAAAATGAGTTATTTTCTTAGAGTATTGACAGAGAAAAAATAGTACAAAAGTTAGAATTTGGATGTTCAGTTTCAATTTTCATAGGTTTCTGGCGATGTGTAAAAATACTATGATGCGCATATATTTATGAAATACTTTTGAAATGGAGCGGGTGATGAAATTGAATTGCTCTGTTATATTCGCAGGGCTTTGCTGCTTGTACGACGAATGTTAAAAATGTTTACTTTAATTATTTAATATTATTTTTAATTTATTAGTAATTGTGTTTTTTGTTTGTTACTCGATCGAAATTACGTGAAAAGTGTGCACGCGATTTAGTGAATTGTTTTTTTTTGTAATATATATACGTGAATTTATCGTTTATACGTGTGTGTGAATTATTTTATATTAGTTAATGCGGTGAAGATTGTGACTGGGATGGCTTACTTCTATATAATTATTTCAACATAATAAAGTGAACATAAGATTTGTCATAACTTATAAAAATACTACAATAAAACAATTTCATTTTAAATGAATAGTTGCAAATTAAAACTTTTGAAATTTATGTCTAAAAATATAAACATTTGAAGCAAAATATAACATATTTAAAAATATATTATAATTTACTTAAAATGCCTATACACATATAGTAAATCATATATGTATTACCAGACCCTCCGTGGATTACTTATGTGTAGATCTGCAGTAATATAAGAATGCTCAAAATCGTGCATATAAAGCAGATGAGAACGGGCAGGATCACAATGAATCGAATCGATCTAAAAATATAATCAAGTTTATAATATACGATTTCTACAGTCATCGAAAATATGTGTTTTACCTCCAATAGTATGCGGCCGGATGTCAAAGATTCAGATCGACGTCTGGCTCGGGCTCGATCTGGTGCATCAGATTCGGAATGCTGTTCAGCAGCTGCGTGCTGTCCGCATTGTAGGCAGCGACCGTTCTTGGGGACATAATTTCACCCTGCTTCGGTTTACCTGTCATCCAAGAAAACACTTTTCCCAAATCTTTCCGTTAATGTGTGTCAACTAAATGAGTATGGTATAAGCAAACATAATAATAATAATAACAGAGGGAGATTTTCTAGATTCATAGTAGGACACACGTGTAAAAGTGTGCATTGCACACTAAGGAATTTGCTTATATAAGAAAAATATGTTTAACTTTTTCTCGGTTGAGGAAGCATTGAAATAAGATTAGTCCTTCAAAATGAAAATATTAAAACTAGAGACAAAAAAACTGGTTTCATTAAATAAACCGCATATTTCAAAAAACTCACACAATGGTGATACAAAATATATGAAGATATATTTTTTTATATATTAGATATGATTGACATCCTCATATAACATATAATAAAATAACATATACCCAAAAAAATATATGGGATTTTTCGGTACATGTCTCAACGAAAACTTGGCAGCGGGGCAATAAAGAGTATATAATGCTTCTATAATCAGAAGAAACTGATCGCCAAACACCGCCCCTTTCAAATTAATCCCCCTGGTCCCAATTAATATAATCATGACGTCCAAATATCTGTGATAAATATAGATTTTGGTTTTGAGTGATTCTAAGAGAAAGAAAACCTCACGAAGTCGATCAATGATTCATCACAATATCAACAACGGAATAAATTACTGAATTTGGTTGGATTTTTCAAACAAATTCCAACGCATCAAGGTGCTACATAAAAACCCAACCTCGAAATGAGCAAACGATAAGATGCATGATATCTATATACAAATGAAATTTATATTTTACATACGTACCTCCGGTGAAACAGAGGCAACCATCATCGCTACCCGGCGAGCCTTTGCGACGCTGACTCTTCTCGCGATTCATTTCATTGGTGCATCGCTGATAGTAGTCGAAATCCTTTAAATACCATACCGGTGGCCATCGATGCTCACGCAAATACTCTTGATTGTCCGGATGCAGTGCCTTTAAACTTTTCGGGGACAACTTACAAATGATGTTATAATTGACGCACAAATACGACATGCACCATTCGGCTAGCTGATGGGCATTATGAAGCTAAAAAATATCCATATAAATAACGCGTGTTTCGGACAGACCAATCAAAACTTCACCAACATACCTTCACCGATTCCAGTAGACGCAAACAGTGCTCGACCGCTTCACTAGATTCAGACTGTGACATTCGCGTCAAGTCCTCGATTACACGACACTCTACAAGATTCAATAACCTAGGTAAACATAATCTATTCGCTAGTTCTAATAAATTCAGACATTTATCAGCCGATATTTGAGGTATTTCGTCGATGTACAAATAGCACAGAAATTTGTGAAACGTGTATTTTGTGACGCCAGGAAAGATTATCTAGAAATATAAATGTATTATTAAATTTTACAAGATTAAACAAAAAAAACTATAGAATGTGTTGTAAATACCACATTTGAGTGCGCCTCACGGAAGTCTCCGTTCAGCATGGCACGCATGACCTCGCAGCGTGTCACCAACATTGCCCGATGCGACTTGATGTGTCCGTCGTCCAGCTCAAAGGTCACATCACTGAACAGACACTTGTTGACGCAATACTTCTCCAGACTTTGCTTCATATACTATAGTCGAAATTATCTTGTTAATTTCCAATAACATCTTATTACTACGCATATATTACATACCGGAGAGTAATGCTGTGCCTCGTCATCCGCATAATTGGGATTCTGTAAACTGGACGGAAGCATCGCCATGTGTGGCAGTTCAAAGAGTTCAGCGGCCTGGCGCACCTCCTACAAAACACACCAAAAAATTGTTAAAACTGTCCCTCCTCTCTCTCATACAATATTTAAGTACGTTAAGTAGTCAACATTTATATTATACATAAATCTCGAATTTCTATAGATATAAGTCTACGGTTAGGTGACATTGCGTGTGTCTATTTACCAGTAAGAGTCCGAGTGAAGCGGTCTGCGAAAAACAGCTGTATTACACACACAAATATTTCACACAAAAACTATTATCACAATTTTTAATATTGTTCTAGCTATGTATGTTTTTTTTTGTGTTGGAATGATGATTGAAATGGGATAGTATTTTTGTTGGTGGTGAGAGACTTTGCAACACAAACATTGTGACATAGATTAAGAGACACAGAGCAAACAATTGTAGTTGTTAAGAGTAGTTCAGTCGATGACTTATGATTGTGTGTGTGTGTTTCAGTCAGTTTAGTCGTTTAGATTTAGGCGCGGTCCGTGGTCTAAGTGGTGAACTTCGTTTTGTGTTAATTTTGCGATATGAATTACCTTAATGTTCAAGCAATCCCGGTCGTGGCAACCCGAATAGATGAACTTCAAACATTGGTGCATAGCCTGTGGCGTTATCAGTTTACTGATCGTTACAATGGTCTGGGTACTGCTAACGCTTGAATTGTGCTGGCGATTCGATTCGACCTAAAAATAATATAGAAAACAATAATGTAATAATATAAAATATTTGTATTATAATTAATACAAAATCACCTGAATAATACGGATGCTCTGAAAAATTGGATGATGCAAGTCACGGAACAAATCGTTTTTCTTCTTCGGTTCGACCGTGGGCAGAGCCTGATAGCTCGAGCGTCGCTTTAGCTGTTCCCACATCCTAAACTGAGGTTTAACAGCATCGCAACGTATCAGATACTCGGTGTCCTCATTGAAGTCGGCCACAGTGTTGTCACCAATCGTCGAGCTGACCATGCTCGATTCACTGCTACTTCTGGCACCCATATCGGACAAATCCATTGTGAGCAGACGATAGAATGTGGTAGAGCCAGCAGCTAGCATAAATCGATGTGCCTGGAATCGGATTGAGCCCACGATAAGAATGAGATCCGAGTAGCATTGAGAGTTTAGAAGAGTGCGCATATCCTTTGTGTGACTGCCCGAGATAATTGTAACTTCGGGTGGTGGCGGTTTTGGTGGTCGAAACGGAGCCTAAAAAATAAAGTTATAAAATTATTATATTACTTTTTATTTTGTATATTTCGAATATGTTCTACCTGCAGAAGAGGTCTTTGCACTCTCTTCAAGTTTGTGATCCAGAAGCGCTGGTGACGTCTTGCGATCAGTGCGGCGCGTATTGAGTTCTCAAACACCTCGTTCACACCAAAGTACGTGAACACGCTCGTCTCGTAGTACGCAATGCCCAACTCCTTGGCAACGGCTCTGGCCTCGTCCGGCATAACCAGGTCACTTTTGCGTGCTGCTCTGCAATTTGAACATCAGATTATAGTCTAATTTTCAAATCACTCGCATCACAGTTTCAGCGGTGAGAACCTGACAAATGGACTTCGGTCGCCAAAGTAGGACAGGTAAGTCTCATCTCTGTACATGTACCTCAAATCGTTTTTGCACCCCACCAGAATTACAGGTGTTTCGGGACAGAAACGACGGATCTCCGGGTACCACATCGCCCGACAGTTGCGCAGCGACACCGGATTCGTGATGGAGAAACACAGCAGCACCACATCGGAACGACCGTACGCGAAACGTCGATCTTTCTCGTGATCACCGAATGTATCCCACAGGCGCAACGAGACGTTCACACTGTCCACCACTTCCCATGATCGCTCTAGAACCTAGTTAAAGAAAACAAAAGCAATATCCTATATCTTTGTTTTTTTATATATATTTTATAACCTACATCCTTGTAAATACGGTACTGATCAATGGCCCAGACGGTGGGCACGTGCGTGGACAGCAACTGAGACAGGGAGACGTGTTTGTTGCACGCACGAGCACATATTAGCCGAGTCTTACCGACAGCCGTGTCTCCGACGAGCACACATTTCACCAGTTCCTGGTGTGGCTGTTCGTTGTCCATTCTGTCGTCATTCCCATGTATCTACTAAAAGTTAATCGAGTTTGTTTGTAAATTAATGAATAGAAATAAAATGAATTAAAAGCAAATCCGAAATATTCTTTTGGAGATAGTGGCAGAAAACGGGTTTATATACATTTTCAATAAGATGGGTATAAAAATGAAAAACGCTGAACAACATGATGACCGAATAAAACCATGTATCCCTTTAGGATCTATCTGTTCAGAATTGTACATCCACAGAAATCAGATTTCTATAGAACATATTGCTAATAGTTTCAGACGATATAGAGTAAAGATAATCTTATAAGGACAGGACCTATAAAACTGACTATATATAAAAGTCCCTAATCATGTCCTTAAACCATAGTTTTCCGGCATTAGGAGATTTTGGAGACTTTTAGACCAACAAATAATGCCAGACACTGATATTATTTTCTACATCAATATTCAAAAGAAAAATCAAGTGATCTAATACTATAAATTGTGGAACTAATCCATCAGTTATACTTGACAGAAATATTATAGAAAAACGAAATTATTATAATTAATAATATAATCAAAGATTTCGACGTGGCAGTTTTGAAATTATTTATAGGTGCCATTATAGGACCCTCCCGTGTCTGGTAAAAAAGAGCGAGGAAACGGTCGTCTAAATAACAGCACGAGGATGTTTCGAAGACTCGTTTGGAATGACATCAGTATATGGATAAAATTCTCTATTTATGTCATGGAATTCATTTTCATCTTCTCCTACTAAGCGAAAGCAAAGCAAGGTTTTTAAAAGTTTCCCCATAGCCTTACTTCACCTTCTTTCAATCGATTAAAGATGGACAAGAGGTTACTAATATTAACTCTATATAACGGGTTATAAGGTGTAACAAAAAAAATGAAGGGTTAGTCTTGGCTTCCTCCGTGTTAGAATTTATACCAGAAATATTATGATATTTCGGGTTTTATCGATGTATTTTTTTAAACATACCAACAAACAAAAAAAAAAAACATTCCAAAAAATAATATTTTTTAATATAACATTTATAAGAATTCGTGTTTTTTGTTTTATATTATTGCTAATTAAAATCAGAGTTTTATTAATTAAATTAAGTATATAAAAAATATATCCCTTTTTTCAAAATTTTGCACTTTTTTTTAATTATTATTTTTTAATAATTTTTCCTACAAAATGATCTAAATTATTCCTTTAGCCGTATTGTTATTGATCTAGAGATCATTAATAAGGGGCATTACATAAAGAATTACAGTTTATTTTTTATCTTGTCCTCTTATTGATGATCTCAAGTTCAATACCTAAGTATTAGAAAAAAATAGTTCAGTAAATTAGTTGGAAAAATTATTAAGAATAAAAAAATAAAGATGAAATTAAAAAAAAGATGTTTTGCTAGATATGAGTCAAGGAATCAACACTTTAATAAATTAGCCTCTTAAAATAGACCTCCCTGCATATAAGTATAGGCAATTTTACCTAATCGTCTAAAAACCTTAATCTTTAGGCCGTCAGTTTAATATTGATGGAGTTTCGCAGTGTTTTGGCATCAATCCACGTTCTGTTTGTAATAAACATAATATGCATATATACAAAACACGTGATTCTAATGTACACGAGCATCAAATCGTTTTCAATTACCATTAACACAAGTACTAAGTACATTTAAGAAATAAGTGCGACACATAAACAAAACGTGAGCCGGTAAAACAACAACAATATTTATTGCAAAGCAAAGCGTGTGCAAGCTGCTCCCGTGTTTACGAATATAATATAATAAATAAGCTATACGCTGAACACACCTTCCAAACAAATAATAATACTATAATATATAAATAATATATTTATTGTACATAATATAATATAATGTCGTGCGCTGTGTGAATTTATTGCGTTCTGTGTTTATATTATATTGTATTTGCGTTCTTTAGAATTTTATGGTGCACACGCGTGCTTTAAGAAAACGTTCATAATATATGTGCAAGATACGTGTATGTAATACATATATTGTATATATATGTACATTGTACAATTACGTCTGTGTCTGTATATATTTATTATTGTTTCGGGTGTCGCGTCGTCGTAGAACCATTCAGGCCTGGAAGCGTATAGGGCTCTTGTCGTTTTATGAGGCAATAATCTCTCTGTGGTCTGGTGCAATGCGTTTCGTTGCGTATATATATGTATGCACAATGTGCGTTAAAAGTAATGCTAGAAAAAAGGCTTCTTTTGTTTTATATTTGCGGCTATGGATGGGTAGATGCGGAGGACACATGAGAAAAAATCAAGCAGACACAGGATGGAAAGGGCAGACATTCTGCTTTATGAGAATTTAATGGCCAGCGACACAACGCGACGTCCTTGAGACAAGTTATCTTACGATCTATTATTATTTGATTGCGTTCAATTATTTATTTTGAAATGTTGTTCATTTATGTAATTAATTAATTGAAGTGCATCAACTGCTACTTATTATTGATCAGAAATCAATCATTGAAACAGTTCGGTTATTATTGAATGGAATTTAGCGTCCGAAAGAAATGGTGCAATAACAAATCGAAAATTAAGCTTATACTTTGTATGCTGACTATTTCATAAAGTGCGTTAACTATATTATATTTATAGCTTAACTTAAATTACTTAAAAAACAGAGCAGACTTTCATTATTTTTTTATTTACAGCGGACGATTTTTTTATTCTGTAACAATAAAAAATATTTGTAATTTATTGTAAATTAATATTGATAGTTTTTTATTATTATAATAATGATATAATATATTATAAATGACCATATCATATTAAAA
>JAAAKO020006794.1:0-19383 GCA_010015015.2 Bolitophila cinerea | reverse complement strand
TGCGCCCATATATGATATTTATATGTTATTTCTTGCGCCGGTAAGGTTTCGTATACTACTGGTGACGCTAGCGTTGTTATTTCTGTACCAAAGCTCATTCAGAAACACTGAAAGCCTTTTTCGGACAAGGTGAGTTGGGCCGCACTCTCATTTTCGGGTGTCACTGAGCTCACGGTGAGCTCAAACACTGAAAGTGGGTCCTGGTACCTTTATTTCGTTCAACATACGCCACCTAGCGTCCGTGCTATTCACTAAAAAAAATCAAATGCAGCAAAAAAACCTTCCGGCTGGGCGTAATTTTCAAATGACCCATGATTCATCTTATACTTATCATGCTGGGAACGTTGTCAGATTACTATATTCATCCGATGCCGCCTGAGGCGTTAAGTCCACCTTTTGCAATTTCAATTATTTGCAAATGGTTCTACTGTTAAATTCATTTAATTTTTTTTCATCAATATGTTATTTTTATGTAGAGCAAAGTCAACTGTTTATTATTTCTTTATTTTGTTATTTTATCTAAACTTTAAAATCCTTTGCGATAATTCATATACATGTTATTTCTTGGTATATTGAGGCGTTATTTCGTTAAATACCTCCTCAAGTTGTATTTTATAAATGATCCATGTTGTAGAAAAAGATAACAAATTAAAGCTTATGTAAATACCTACAAATAATACTTAATAATTGGTTTCAGTAAAACCAAACAAATTGTGTCAAAAAAACACTGAATTGACGATAAATGTAATAAGAAATAAAAAAGTTATTCACTTTAACGTAGCACTACGACTTTTACAAAACAATTAAGTTACTTTTAAAAAAATTAAGGAAAATAACAAAATATGGACAATTGATTAAAGGAATTATATACTTCGACATTAGATTCTATTATATATATATTATATATATTATATTTTTGCTTCGCTATTGTTGTCTTATTATTTATTAGTTATTACCAATATTGGCGGATTAGGAGGGTGGGAAATGGGGATATGTCCTCCTCCAGAAAATAGTAAATACATTTAAAAAAGACTTTGTAACGTGTATCCATGTTTTATTTTGACAAATAATTATTTCTAATGACACATTTTTTTTGTGACAAAA
This sequence comes from Bolitophila cinerea, assembly GCA_010015015.2. Taxonomy (NCBI): domain Eukaryota; kingdom Metazoa; phylum Arthropoda; class Insecta; order Diptera; family Mycetophilidae; genus Bolitophila; species Bolitophila cinerea. The sequence goes on along the minus strand of JAAAKO020006794.1, from coordinate 18,279 downwards.
AATATCATTGTAACAAAAATAAATGTATGGTTACAATCATTATTTCTTCTTAAAAAATATTTGCTCATGGCAAAACCCATTTATTTATAGTAAAAAAAAAATGAAGAACATATTTTTTTTGAAGAATGATTTGTTTAAAACTCTAAATTTAATTTTAGATTCTTCCCAATATTGCAAATTTTGAATTCTAAATGCTATATTACAAAATAATGTTCACAAAAAACGCTATATTCGTTTACAGAAAATTTTGTAAAACTAAATTTTGAAAAAACCTTTTTGTATTTATTGTATATTTTTCTGGGACCATAAAGTACGTTTGATTTATTTTATACAGTTATATAATTAAAATGAAATAACTATTCAATTTAGGCTAATAAAATATATAATTATATAAAATAACAGCATCCCGTAGTTTTATTTAGAACTGTGAAGTCGTTACATAAGTGTACGACTCCGACTCCAGACATATATATTTTTTAAAACGACTCCGACTCCGACTCCGATTCCACCTTCAACTCTCTTCAAAAAACAAAATAATTAACTTATTACACTAATAAATATTAAAATTTTACTTAAAAAAGATTTTATATTTTTATAAGTATAATTTAAAAAAGGTATTCCAAAGTATACTTTAGTTTACTTGCATTTTTCTAATAAGTGATAAATATATATTTTTTAATTCTTTAAAATTTATTTAAAAATTGTAGTAAAATTCATTTTACAAGCTCTGTGCCCTAAAGTAACTAAAATTCCAGATTTTTTAAATCAACATCAATCGGCATGTACGACAGCACAATTTAATTATATTTATTCAGGATTTAAAAAAAGTGATATATTTATTTTTTGTTATTATTTTTAAATGCTTTAATTTAATAAGAATTTAATTATCAAGCGATTATCTTTAACGACCACATTAGTTTCGGTAAACATGACGTTAAACACGCATTACAAATAATACTATAAAAGCCTAATTTAAAACCCATTATGCGTTGAATTTTTTTTTATTTTAATACATATTCCTCAATTTCTGAAAAGATTACATAAAATATTCTTTGAAATTATTGCAGCATTCTTGACAAAAAAAATGTAAATAAATCCCACACGCACGCCAAAATCAGCCGAAGAATTGCGAAAGTCAGATTATATTTTTAATACATAATTGCTGTGCCATGTAATAGTAAATAAATGTATATTTATTTTAATTTAATAGAGGCCAACCACCTTTTACAGAATAATGTACGCGTGTATAAAATTTTTAAATCGCTTACGTGTGGAATGGAAATAAGCCGCTCTTGTCTTGCGCGCTCCATATATTGCATTGTATTTGTATTGATATACTCGAATAGCATCGCATGCGTGCTCAGAGTTTGTGCCTATATATCTTATATAGCCATTAGTCAAGATGTTTAAGTGTATATGAATAAACAATGTAAAATATATATGCTTTTAATATATGTACATTCATTCATCAAGTTCGCATTCGTTCGAAATGCATGATTTATATTTGTGCGAGGCAGTTGATTATTTTTTATCATGTCTAAATCTGTGCAATTGGCGAGATGAAAGGTGTTTAATTTTATGCGAGCTTACACACACGTTTTCTACAAAAATACTTTCGCCTTTAAGTGTATACAACTTGGCATAACATACCATATATAGGTATTTAGCAAATAATTTAACAAAAAATAATGTTTTTCCATAATTCCCAATTTATATATTTTTTATCTGCAAACATTTATATTTTAAACTTGAAAAGCAAAATCAATTATATTATATGCCCATAAAATATTTGTTACGCAAGGCAAATTGGTGTCATCATTTAATTTACAAAACGCACTTCAATATAAATTTAGTGCTAATCAACAGTGAACAGCCCAATTTAAGTAATACTAAAACTCGAAGCGAACACAAACACAGTATTTTAATCTAATTTTCCGAACTTTATTGCACCTTTTAAGGCGAGTGTAATATACAGAGAACAAAACAATTATACCGGATACTGTGCGATCGATTGCGTGCGCACAGATCAATCGATCATACACTCACACACACACGCCGTTTAATTGTTACCAAATAAGTACACGTTTAATTGAACATATATACATACTCAAATGATAAGGTCAGTGAACACTGTTTGTACTAGTAGTATAGGTCTAGGTATACTTATATACACAATTATGCATTACGACATAAATACAGTACATTAATCACGCACATTGTTGATACTTTTCCGGACTGATCGAGCAGATTCCAGTTTAATCTATTGTTGATTATTCAGTCAACTAAAATTTGTTTCAATTTTTATTATAGTCAAGCACGTGATGACGATTAATTTGAAGATGGTTTGTATTCACAACTTTTCAGGATCACACAATATTCTTAAAGGTTCAACGTTAATTCTTACACTTATATCCGGTTTTCCTATAGACGAATTACATAAATATTTTTTACATTTGTATTTGAAGTCTCGGAATGATTTAGTTCAATTTAGCCATTTATAAAAATTGTAATGGAATGCGTAGAAGATAGATAGTATTTAAAAAAAAAAAAAGTATTTTTACCATGTCAAAGATTCTTAAAATCAAAACAGAACCCGGGTGGTAGTTTGAAAGTGGTGTCTCTCGATTGGCCTAATAGCAATTGTCTGAATTACGATTGGCCCAATCAAGATTGACCAAACCCAAGTAACTAATACTTGTATAACTTAAAACCTATTAAAGGTAGATCGCTGCTATTGTATTATTAGAGTTGATTTAAAGGCCAATTAAAGCTAAAGTGGACGATCTTAAAAGCTATATTAAAGGAGTCTTACTTTAAATAGGCTTTTATTTAACTTTAAATAAAAGAAAAAATGTGGAATTTAAGGAACTATATAGCAAAATTTAGAGAAATAGTTGTAGTTGCTATATATTACCGCTTTTATATATAAAAAAATATGTTTCGTGTTTTTTTACGATATTTGATAGTACTAAGATCGCTGAATCTATTATATTGTAATTATCTATATAATTTCGCTGTAGTTTTAATTTGTATTTGATAATTGAAAGTACCTTTTTGGCCAAACCCAGTTTCTAACCCGCGCAGTGTGAGGTTCATGTTTTTCAAGCCTATAACCTAGCGCGTTGACCTATAGAAGATACACTAAAACCACCGCAAATGCGTTAAGTTAAGTTTTATTAAACTTTTAACTTGTTTTAAATATGCTTTTAAATTCTTATTCCCTTTAAATAGACTTTAATTCTGCTATTAATGATGAAAACAATTCCATTCCCTGTATATGGCTTCTAACTCTGCTAATATTTCTAAATGTAAAAATGATTTTAGCAAATTTTAAGAAGAGTATGCGTTTAATTAAATTGTAACATTACCTAACCCTTTATTTCTGCTATGATTTATGAAAAAATCCTCTTCCCTTTAAATAGTCTTTAATTCTGCTATGAAATCTTAATGTAAAAGTGGTTTTAGCGAATTATAAGAACAGTTGGTGTTTTAATTAATTTTATCACTACCATTCCCTTTAAATAGCCTTCCTCGTCTGAACAGAAGCGTTCATTTGATTATACCAAAGAAATATGTGTGATGGGTTAGTATAAATAATGTTGATGGCAAAGTCCCATAAATGTCGATTAGACGAAAACACTGCAGCGATAGTAGAAAGAGAGACATCACAATTTTCCGGGTTCGTTAATTTCGAGATCATTGATTTTTGCCTATTTTTGCCATAAACGTCAAATGTTTAAAAAAAAAAATTAAGGTATAATATAGGAACGCTTTAAAATACCTTCAATAAAAGCATATTTACAGTTTATACTTTAAAAAAGCAACAAAAAACTTGAAATAAAGGTTCACAAATAAGCTTTTATATAAGCTAATATATAGTTGTGACTTTAAGATTAGCAATATTTAAGTTGTTTTAGATGAACCCTGTAAATCCCTTTTCACAAAAGTAGATATACAGTAACAGCTTTAAAACTATCAATTTTAATAGTTCTAATAAAGGATATTTATAAATCGACTAAAATTATAGTAGATATAAAGTTGCAATATATGGCACCAACATAATAAGGCCAAATACAGCAATAACGATTGGCTTGTTTTTGCTTGAAATTCGGCAAATCGTTTCATTTGGCCAATCGTGATTCGGCCAATCTCATCATTCGCCCAATCGAAATTCGGTCAATCAAGATTCGGCCAATCGAAATTCGACCAATCGTAGTACATTCGTTTGAAATAAAATTACAAAACAAAATAAAAGAAGAAAAAAATTATCTTAAAAAGCTGTTTAAATAGTTATATTAAAATAAAAGCCAAGAAACATTCAAGCTGCAAGCTGATAACAAGAAGGGTTTAAAATATATTTTTTAAAACAAAATCTTTAAAAACGATGTATACATACTTGTATATATTTTAAATATTTTTTTCTTTTTACTATTTTTATTATTGAAGTGACGTAAAAACGAGTCTATGTGCCAAGTTTGAGCTGGATCAGATTATGAAAGAGGGTTAAAAAGGTGTCGAAAAATCTTACAACACATATATACCAAGTTAGGTAAAAGTTTTTTTTGAAAAAGGAACTGAATAAAAGATAATTATAGCCAAACTCAGCCTTTATTCAGGTTGAGCTTATTTGGTTGAATATTATTATTAGCCATATTAATCAATTTTTATTTAGCTTTAGCTAATTTATATGGTTTACTTTAAAAAAATGTACAGAATAAGGACTTTTTCAACAAAATTATTCAGGTTGAGTTTATTCAAGGCGGTTTGCTTTATTAGGGTACTAATTCACTTAAATTATTTAGCCCTTATTCAGGTTCGGCTGTACTGACATACAAAAGCGGTTTTAGCGATTAAAAAAAAAATACATAATCAAGTCTTATTCAGCTTTAAATTAAGTAAAGAGTATCTAAATATCTTAAAGAGTGCTCAGTGTATAAAACGGACAATTAAAAAAATCCGGTTCGAGAAATAATCTTAAATAATAGTTAAGTAAATAAAATTTGCAATAGTATTTGAAATATTTAATAAAATAATTCTCTCGTTCATGCAATTTCAAAATATATACACACGAGAAAAAAACTATTATCTACACGAGAAACGAGAGGGATAAAAAAAACTTTTTAAAAACAAAATCTTAAAAAATAATTTTCCTTTTTTTATTTTATTTTTTAATACTTGTTAATAAAATACAAGCAAAAAACATTAGTTCCAACAAATAACAGTTTAACTTAATTATATATAAATATTTAATATAGTTTCCTTAAAATAAGAACGCAGTTATTTTATATTAAATTCATTCATTCAAATACAGTTTAATTTTTTTTTCTTACAACAGAAAAGTTTCATACAGATTTTAACTTCTACCCCTTCAAAAGGGGGCGGGGGGAGCAAGACGCGATCTGAAACCTGATTCGTACCCAAGGGTTTATTTCCATCAATATTTTTTTATTACGTAACCTCCTTTATTCTGAACATTTGCCATCATTTAAAAATAATACAGAAAAACGTAGTTATGATGTTGATCCTGACTTTAAAAATGTTTTTAAAAATACATACAATTTACCTTAAATCAAAAAAATGAATATTGTCCACCAAATAATTTAAAATCTACCACCAATTTTTTTTGTTCACCTAAAAAATCAAAATTTCCTCTTTTATTTTTTCCTCTTTTATTTTATTTTTAAACCGTATATTGTAAAAAATAGAATCGAGACTATTTGCATTAACGATTTAATGTTTTTATCAAAATGAAAAATTTAACTTCTAGAAAAAAAATTATAACTGATATTAACTAAATAAATCAACATAATGTTTTTGGAATATAAAGTGTGTTAATATTTTTTTAATTATGATTCCAATTAATTATAATTATTTTCTTTTTTTTTCTTTGTATATTTTTTTTTACTGTGATTTGGGTTCAAAAGTGCATCTTCCGACTTATCAATGTGTTTAAAACGTAATTCTTCTTAAAAGTTTTTTTTTTACATCAGCTCCAGCTTCAGTATAGTTCAGTATACAATTAAAAATCTACTGTATTAATCCCACCACTCATGTAGTATAATCGCACGGACCTTCCATTGAAATGAGCTCATTCGCGAAAACCAACTTCAAGTGTTCAAATGCAGCTCACCGCGAGCATCTCGGAATACATGAATATATTGTAATATTTTATGGAGACTTGGATCGTGAGTATCTAGTGCAACACGTCACACACAAGCGAGCTTCTTCTTGTATTATACGTTACGCGAGTTAAAAATGTTGTGGATGCGGTTGCAAAAGGCATAAGATTTTGGTGTATAAGAGAGATGCGAACCGCTGTTTCGTATTTAAATGAAATTGGCGATGCGCACGCAAATTCAAGAGCAAAGCTTGTTTACGACACCGACACCTCGGAATGATGTTACACTAGAGAAGAACTCAGGAAATGAATATATTATCAATACATTTACTTTGTCTTGATTTGTTGTATATAAGAATGAATGATTGGCAAGTTTCGGAAACAATGACTTGTGTTTGTAGTTTACGTCGGCCACTGTTGATTAGAAGAGTATTTTTTAAAAGTTTTGCTCTCGGTTTTTGGACTGCAGGTTCCTGTAAAATTAGAGAAGATTCAGAATCATCTAAGTTTCGGTTGCCCGAGAAGCCAGAGTGGCCTGATGGGACCCTTATTAAGTCGATTGATTTATATTGAGCTAATACACTCAGTCCAATTCCTGTTTTTACACTGGTTTTTGATAGGCTGTAACTTCGTGAATAATGGTTTAATCGAAATGAAAAAACCCACTTGAAATGCCTTCTTTTGAAATCATGAATTGGATCATTTTGGGCATTACGCTTGGCGCAATCAAAATAGATAACGCAAGAAACTTGTTTTTAAAGGTTTTCCTTGGTCCTATAGAAAAACATATCTTAATTCATGATAATTGCATTGAGACTAAATCTTTAGCTTAACTTTGGTGTTTTTCAATTTTTATACGACATATTGTTGCGTTTAATATTGGCTATTGAATAAAAAATCATCTATTTTTGATTATCGATACCTCTTGAACTAATGTGGCCTTTTTGCAATTATCTCATTCTGGAATTCTATTCGGGTTTTATCTCAAAAGATTGAATCGATTTTATTTCATCAGTTAAACAATAAGTTTTGAGAAAAATGATTTTAATAGAATGAGTTTATAAATTGAAAATGTTGCCTACCGATTCAGATGATAAAGTTTCATTTTCCAGAAACAATATATTTTTGAATTAAGATGAAACAAAAAACAAGCAATAAATTATATAAAAGAACGTAAAAGAACAAAATTATCGGGAATCGGTAAGTAGCAAATCGAATCAATTTGTTATCACTACTACAAAGAAGGTTCTAGATTTTAGAATGGAGATATCATCGAAGGTGACGACTAGGGCAAGCAATAAATAAGCTCTAAATGATTATATTATTAAGTTTTAGCTAAACAAAAAAAATTAACAGAAGGAAAAGAAAATGCAATTATAATACGAATTTATCACTACAAAAAAATGAAACTGTCTAACAAATAATTAAAAATCGATGCAAAATTATAAATGTGCTCAACAAATATTGCATCACAAGAAAAAACACGCTTGTAGCATTTTTTATTCAGTGATTATTTTTTATGTGCACATTTATTTTCGCTGCACATTGATTTTATCTTTTTTATAAAATATATATTTTTTATTTTACGAAAGCCATTATTTTACAATTAGCAAAAAATAACGATATTATTAAATTTTACATTATTCTACCAAAAAGGTATGGCTGATCATTTTTTTTTTATAATATGATGCTAAAATAATACTATTTTGCTTGTTTTCGTTTTCTCAATAAAAACAGCATAATACCACCAAAAATAAAAATCCTTCCTAAATACAATTCTTAAGCATCAAATTAATTCCGCCATAGCAGTTTCAGCGAATTAATGTCTGAACTGAATAGCTAATCTTAATTAAAAGTAAATATATATATATATATTTTTTAAAGTCTGTTCTTCAAAAACCTAATTCAGCAATTGAAGTTTTCCATCAAATTAATCCCGCTATGACAGTTCCAGCGACTTTTTTCTCTTTTGCTGTTTCAGGGAATTAATTCCGCATTTGTAATTTCAGCGTATTAATGTCAGAATAGCATATCTAAAAAAGTAAATATTAAAAAAATACTTAAATATTCTGTTCTTCTAAAATCTAATGACAACAGAGGTAATGTAGCTCTTTTATCCATAAAAATGACATAAATGGTTATATTTCTGAAATAATGTACGGAAATATTATTCTTTAAATAATTTATTCTTGCACCAGTGTTTTGCCATACAAAATTTGACCAACAACTTTTTGGAAAGACATTAAATATAATACTAATACAATACAATTTCCATCTTGTAAAATTATTTTATGTAGAAACAAAATAGGTGGATGGGCATTTATAATTTATTATCTATGTCTATGCAGTAAAACTAATTGTGGTAGTCTCCCAATGGCATTTGGTGATAAGAAAACAGTCACGAAATATGAAAAATTGAACTTTTGCTTGATATTGTCGTGAAAATTCAAATGTATTTTTGTACTGGAAAATTGGTTTTAGTACTTTACCTTTTTTCGAAAGTAGGAAAGTAGTTTGCTCAAAAGCTCATCCTGAGTGGTCGAATTGGCCACTGCGTTGGATTTAAAGAGGTGTCTCTAAAAGTATTGCTTGTACAGTATGGTGGGTTCATTGAAAGTGAGTTTGTGTGGGATAAAAAGGGGCATTTTTTCACCCTCAGAGCATAAATGTTGAAAAATAAAAAAAAATTGGATGATGTGTTTTTAGAGTAATATTATATTTTAGTAAGTTATTCCGAAGCAAGGTCATTAGAAAACCCGTGTTGGGATGAGGATTATTAATTAAGCTTCTTCAGAGAAGAAAATAAAACACGTCTGTACGTTATAATCGTCTGACACCAAAGAGGCAGATTTGCAGGTCGTTGACCACGAACAGCAAAAACGATGCCAACTTTGATTTCTTTATTTCAAAACACCAACTTTTTGTCATACAATTTTGTTATTTCAACAATTCAATATTCAAAAATAATAACAAAACATTAAACGAAAATCTACAAGAAATTTATTACGTTAAGCTAGATATAATTAATAATTATAAAATACAGATAAATTCAAATTTAATATCGTTTTTCTCTCTTTTCTCCTACCATTCTTGATGAAATCGCGAATGTGGTGGTGTTTCACATCAATGTGCTTCGATCTAGCGCGATAAAAATCTTTTGATGCGACTGCAATTGCCCCTTGATTGTCAAAATATATAACAATCGGTTCATTTTGTATAGTTGAAACTGGTACATGAATTGCTTTAATGGCGTGGAAGATGGCTTGCAATTGCCCATATCAAATATTTCAAAAATAGCAGCTGCATATTTCGTCTGATTTATAGCAATCCCATCTGGTTCATACGTTATGTTCAGTCCGACACATTGTTTGGCCTTCCCCATATCTTTCATTTTAAACGATTGACACAGGGCACGCTTTAGCTCGTCGCAAACATCTTGATTCTTCCAAAATATTAAAAAATCATCGACTTTCATTTCTTTATTTCAATAACCCGGAATTAGCTTTTTCACGATTAAACATCGACATTAACTTTTTTGAGATTAGCTATTTTGACATTAATTCGCTGGAACTGCAAAGGCGGAATTAATTCTCTGGATTTGCACAGGTGGCATTTTTCCCTGGAACTACAAAGGCGGCAATAACTCGCTGGAGAATAAAAATTGCGGAATATTTACTTGTTTTTGATACTATTTTGCTTGTTTTTTTGCAAATAGTAACACAATTTAAATTTATTTAAAGAAAACTTAATACACAGTTGTTAAAAATAAAAATCTAACTTAAAAAAAATACAAGTGTAATTTTTCTTTTTCAAATCTTTATTTTAACTTCACTTGGTATATAACACTGATTTCGAGGTATTTTTCGTATCTTTTCCAACTTACCTCCACTTTTCTGATCCAGCTTAAACTTGGCACACATACTCGTTTGCACGGGATTTAGAAAATAAAATTAAAATTAAAAAAAAAATTGTATACATAAATATATATATATATATATATTGAAAATTTGGTTAAAAAAATATATTTAACCTCTCTTGATTAATTAAAAAAATACCTAAAACTAAAAAAATACAATTTTGTAAAATTAAATATTTTGTATCTTCCAAAGTACTTCAGTTTATTTGCATTTTTCAATATTTATAAAATTTCAATTGCAATGCGCTGGCGATAAACTTTTTTTAAATTACTAAAAGAGGGTAAGTTAAAATCTATCTCTTTTGAAACCTACTTATCTTATTGTAAAGGGGAAGAGCATTATTAACATTGGCACTAAAAAAGTGAATCAGTGTATATAGAAAAATTAAATCTAAAAAAAAGAAAAAAAAATTAACTTATATTTTTAATTATCCTATAATCCTAAAAATATTTTATTATTTTTGTGTGCCTGCATTTTCCTGCATTTTCCTGCGTGACATTTTGATGCGACCACTGGGATAAAATCGCAAGCAACAATTTGTGGTTGCATTTTGGTTGTGCAATGAGGGAGCAACCGTTTTTGTTTTGAGCTCTATACGGTGAATAGCACGTGTTTACCCAGGGTTTTTGCAACGATCAGTACAAACCTCTTATTATATCACTTTGCTATCCTTAGGGATTTGAGAATGCGGCAACGTGTTCATTGAAAAAAATGAACTTATTTCTCACTTGTACTCTGTGCCAAAAACTATTGCCCGTCTAGCTTAAGTCTAAGAAAAAATATTATAATTTACATTAAAGTTTAAACTATTTTGTGTAATTCAATTGAAGATAAACCCTGGTCAATTATATATAATTAATTAGAGAACTAAATATTATGATTAAACAACTATATATTATAATTGCATATGATTTATATTAAATATAAAATGTTTATCTCATCAATATCTGATATTCATTCTGTAAATAGCAAAAAAAGAAAAGAAATGTGACAACGTTGCCATCGAGCGGCGCTGTTGACAGCCGTGTCGTGGTTTCTCCCACGCCGAGAAGCGTATATTCACCCTAGGTCAACACCTAAATATGAAACAATGCACACAGTTTATATGTATGTTATGTATGTAATATATGTACGAGTATGTAGGATGGAATACGTATATATATGTATATATAAAATAGTATATTATATGTATATTATGTATACAATGGAAAATCTGTAATATGTGATATTGTTTCCATTACACGCTCGCGTGATTCTTGTAGTGTCTCCGTTTATAGCAACCAAGTAATATTTACTATATAACTACTTGTTTTTGTACTATATACTAAATGGTTTAATGTATTTTGTTGTTTTGTTGAGGCTTGAGAGGCTTTATATAGAGTCAGTAGGGGAACGCATCAAATATCTCCAAGTCAACGCATGTGTGTTTATGTGTTTGTGTTTGTGTGTATATATATTTATTTGTAAGTATTTATGTATGCGTGGGGTGTGTCTGTCTGCAATCTGCATTTCGACCGCAGTCGCTGTAGGCCTGTGCCCTGTACGCTGAAGGGCTTTCATAAATTAAAGTCACGTTTGGCTGCCACACGCTGGAACGTCACACACACGCCTCCGCTGGCACATTCCATTCATATAAATGTATAAACAACGAAAAATTAATAATAACTACGTGCTACGGTACTTAGGCGTGTACAGAAAATTTATTCAGACCTATTTTACATCTCTGTAAATGTTTTATGTACTTAAATGACATGATGATACGCGATTGCCATTGAATTGGTCTGCTTTGTATTAGGATTTCAAATTTATACATGTGTGCGTGCGAATTGCACATACTCTGCGTCTATATTAGGTAATTAGATTTTCAAATTAAATCACCCGGCGAATGTGCGTCTTTAAAAGGTGCCAAAGCGACCGACGATTCGCACATATCTTAAATGCCTACAAAATCCTATACATATATTTTAGTTATAAGCATTTTATATATATGCTGTCCCAATCTTGGACCGTATATTTTCATGCCCATTTCGATATAAAATGATAAATCATTAAAAACAGCAAATTCAATAACATCGCCAAATACACGCACGTGATTCGAGAGATCGACGTCGAGCTCTATAACTATAGTTATAAACAATACATATATATTTTGTATATATTTATATATATATACTTTATGTTACTTGTACTTGCTGCTGCGATTAAAGTATATAGACACTGCGTTGCGCTGCGCCGAAGCAGCGCATTTCGAGAGCATTACACTATCGCACCATATATAGTAAATTTATAGACCATTTTTGAGCTCTCTTGCTGGCGCGGTGCATTCTGTTTTGGGCGCCGCGCCGGAGACGTAAGCAGCGGCTCTCTAACCATCGGGCGACTTACAGTGGCGTATCTAGGAATCGCTTGAGGGAGGAAGCATTATTTTTTGTTTATTTTTATATTATATATGCTATGAAGCAAACAACTGATTAAATAAATTCCAAAATTATTATTAAATTATTCCAATATTAAAAAATCATATTTATACCAAAAAAAAAAAAAACATAATATCAATAAAAAATTAACTAACACACAAACACTTTTTTGTACCTGAAACAAAACCAATTACTCATTTAATATAAAATAAATCTGTCATTTTGAACAAAAAAAATATCACTATTATTTTAAAAGAAAAAACTGATTTTGTTATATTAAAATCACTGAGTTTGAACTACGTTAGTCTGTTTTTTACAAAGAAAATCACTGATTTAATACTTAACTTAGAAAATCATAAATTGTTTTTTTTAAAATACTGGTTTTACAATAAAAATCACTGTTTTCCATAAATAGAATCATCATAAAATCAACAGATTTTTATTAAATAAAAATGGTGTTTTTTTATAAAACTACTTATTTTTTTGTGATTTGATTGATATTACACTAATGAAATCATCGATTTTACACTTAAAAAAAATGTTTTTCCCCAAAAAACGATGTTTTTTTAAATAACAGTTAATTTACTTTTGATAAAAAAACGTTTTTTTACTGAGAGAATAACAAAATTTTGTACTATCCATTAACATGCATGAGTGTAACGAAATATTAAAATATATTAATTAAAATTCAAATAAAAATGTTGTTATACAATTTTTTCATTTTGCTAGTTTTTTGATAGAATTTTACTGGTTTTTATGGAACAACCCTTCAAAACGGCGGGTAGAGGATGATGTAGATAGTTTTCTATGACCAAAATATATAAAAAAATTTCAACTGTTTGCGACAAGAAAAAAACCTGTCTTATGTCTCGTGCACGCGTGAACACAATATTTTCGCTTCACGCGTTTTTAACAAAACAAGAAACTTCAAAATTCAATTATCTTAAGAATGCCATAAATTCCAAATAAGTAAATTGTATTAGAATTTAAATTGCGTTTTTTTTTTCATTTAATGTTTGCCCTAAAAAGGGTTAAATTATGATTTAAATTTAAGTTTTTTTCTGTAACGAGATTTTAAAAAAAGGTAAATTTAAAAATGATAAACTGTTTATTGAAAAACGGGATTTTGAAAAAAGGCATTTTGGAAAACGGGATTTAAAAACTTTTTTTTTGAAAAACGTGAAGTTTCCAAATAATAGACCAGTTTTGAGATTTTTTAATGACACTTATTTTAATAGTTTGAAGACAAAAGAAAATTTATTATATGTTATACTAAGAAACTTACTGATTTTGTTCTATGAAAACAAGATATTTTGTACAAAAAAATCACTGAGTTTGCAAAATAAAATAACTGATTCTATATTAAGAAAATCATCAAGTTTGGCCGCCAGCGCTAAGAACGGCTAATTTATTTTTTATTACATACATTCTATACATTTAACTAATTAGCATTATTGTAACGTAACGAAATAACGAAATACAAAAAAAAAATCAGCAAAGAAAAAAAAACGAAACACAGTTTTTAATATATTTTAATTTAATTACAATAATATTTAGAAATTTGCCATTAAAAAAACTTTTGAGAACATAATTTAAAGTATAACAGATAAGCAAATTAGACGAATTTTCAAGGATTCAGGCTTTTTTCAACGGAATATATTGTTTAAAAGTGTTTGAAACAAAACTGAGAAATAAACCGTAGCGGAATAAAAAGTAACTGATCGTTTTTTAAAATATTTATCCGTAACAGTAAACGTAACGAAATTCTTTTTTATTTGTAAAGAAACAAGTTCAGGTACTTTTTCTAATTTCGGTTTTTAGCACTAATTTAAATAAACTAAAGATATTTCTTAAAAACGATTTCAATAAATATGTATCCGTTAATATTGACATTTCCAAAATAAAATTCATACAGAATAGCATAATGAATAAAAAAATATATTTATTTTGAATAGTAGAATGTAACCATTTTGCGATATTTTGGTTTTAAATATAAATTAAATACTCTCGCAATGTACATAATAAATATACTAACTCTTAAAATATGTATGAAAAAATTATGTATAAGTAAAAAATAAATATTTTAACTAAACTTCTGTTTGTTTTTCAAATTGCAACGCATGCTATAACTGTTTTTTTTTTATTTTATCTATTTCAAAACATATTTGTTGTGATTTTGTGTTTATCATGATTTATCAGTGTGTATTTGCAGAAAACACGAGTTATTGAAATGCTCATAAAATACGGTAGGGTCAAGATAGGGCAGCCAATTTTTCACCCAAATATTCTTAAGAAGTTACATAAACATATTTTTGTAATAACTAACGGTCGGCAAGAGTCGATGAATACGAAAGGTCTATTCAAACATTTTCAAAAGAAATTTTTTTTTAGATCATATTTTCTAGTGTTAGTTTTTTTTATTAAATTATATTTTATTTTTTAATTTAATTAAATTTTTACAAAAATATTAATAAAAAAATATACATGAAATATTATAGTTATTGGTTTATATAAAAGAATGTATTTCAATAATATTATATTAAAATTTTAATGGAAACCATAATTTTTAACCAATTTTTTATACAATATCTGATTTTTTATCAAAAAAATAATTTAATTTTTTGAATGCGCTGTTTCATATTGAAATAAATAAAAAGTTAAAATATGTATAATGTTGAGTTTTAATACTGTGCGTCAGCGGCGGCTACACTTTCAAAAACCGGCGCGGCGGCGGCAGCCGATATTAGAAATTTAATCGGCGGCCGGTAGCTAAAAACGATGGCTATTTTTTAAGGGTTTCCTTAAAAAATAGCCACCGTTATTTTTGATATCCAGAAAACCAAAATCTCCACTTGTAAAATCTAAAAAAATGTTTAATGTCAAAATGTGGAAATTTTTAACTATTTCACCGAGATGGGATAAACATGAAATGGTCTGAACATGAAATCTGACTAACTTTCCGAAAAATAAATTTATACAAAATTAGTGTAATTTAAGTGGAATGTTATATTAAATAAATTAGTGAAAAAATAGTAGAAAAAAATCGTCATGTGATGTTTTCATTAAAAAAAACTAAAAATGAAAATAATTATAGAGACTTTATTTATAAAACTATATTACAAGACGGATAATCCAAATAAAAACTACAAAATAGTGTGAATTGTATTTAAAACTGAAGATATATGTTATTATGCGGAAGGAGGTTACAAGTCTGTACAAAATCAGGTAGTGAAACTAGCAAAGTTATTTCTACCACTACCTGAAAGCAATAAGGGTTGGCTTAAAACCAGCTGTAGTGAAAAATATAGTATTATGTTTTCCCATCCTAGAAAAAATGTTATTTATAATCTGCTTTTGCTCTTCGATTAACCGAGGCAATAAATTGTAAAGAGTTTTTTTTAAAAGAATTCAGAGGTGAGATGATTATTTTCAGTGTTGAAACAGGACATATACGAGTTGGTGAAGAAATCCTGAAGTCATTTGCCTGAAATCAAAATCCTGAAATCACTTGCCTGAAAACCAAATACCCGAAAAACCAAATGCCAGGAAAAATACTTGAAAAACCAAATGCCTGAAAGACAAAATCCTGAAAGCAAAAAGCCTGAAAAATCCTGAAAAAATCGGGTTGGTTATGAAATTTTGAAGTCGTTTGCCTGAAATTGAAATCCTTAAATCACCTCATAACCAAATGCCTAAAAAAATAATGACTGAAACAGAAAATCTTTAAAAAAAAAGCATGAAAAAACTAAAAAAAAACCTGAACAAATCTTTTGCTTCGACAAGCGCGTCGCCTTTTTTTAATTAAAAAAACATCAATTTTTTTTAATAAAATCCCATATATCAAAGTATTGACAAAACTATTATAATATTTAAGTAAAGAAGAAAAACTTTAGGGATTTCGTATTTTAGGCAATTGGTTTTTCAGGCATTTTTTGCCCAGTCATTTGGTATTTTGGTTTTATGTGTATTTCAGGCATATATATGTTTGGGATTTTTATTTTCAGGATTTTTTCACGCACCCTATCCAACTGCCAAAACTATTACAATATTTAAAAATAGAAGAAAATGTTTAAGGATTTCGTCTTTTAGGCAATTGGTTTTTTGGACGTCTCCTGTGTAGCTAGTAAAGTAGATTTCACCTATGTACATCACAGCTTTTTTAGACACTTTTCATACCGGTCCAGGTAAACCTATAAACAGGTAAAAATATCCAAAATATATATTTTTGTATTGCAAAAAACCAATTCCAATTATAAGTCCAACAATCTTAAAATTCGGTATATTATAAAAAATATGTATATTATAAAAAAAATCGGTGTTTGTTAATATTTTTACTGTTTGGTCAAAGTTAACCGGGTGGTTTACCACATTACAAAGATGCAAAATGGGATAAAAAATATTAATGTACTACGTTTGGCCGAATTTCGATTGGCCAAATGCCTAAAAAGCACCTAAGCCAGAATCCGATAGACCGAAGGTTTCACATTTTTAAGGTGGACTACCCTAACATCCCCCAACACCCCCAATATAACTGCATTATCACATTATCACTCCATTCCAAAAACAAGTAAAATACAAGCAAAAAAACAAAAATATTCGGTCAGTCGGATTTCGGCCAATCGAGAGACACCGAAAAACTATTGCTTAAGTTTTATTTTGGCCTTACCAAAAACTAAATGCAAAGTTCTACCAAAATTTAATCAATCAGATACAAAATAAACTTTACGCAGAAATAAGTGTTCAAAAGAATATTATCATTGGTGAGTTTTTTCAGATTTTTCTGTACAATGCCACCCTGCGTTCATACTATACACAATATACATATACATATATGTATATATATATCTATATATTTTATATATATGGAACACATAAATTTTATTGCAATTCATGTTCATGTTCACGTTCAGGGGTGCGTCTGCACGACTTCTGATTCCTGGCGCATGCGCTCTGCAGAGGTTCCACGTGTCCTCATGTGTTTGCGTTAAATGTTGTGTTCTAGTGTACATAATATGTCTGGGTGTAGTAGCAGTTGTAATATATGTATTATATTATATATATATACAATATACATGTATACATAAAAACGCCGGCCGGCCGACCCGGTGCGGTGCGGTGCGTTGGTTTGTTCGTTTTCTCTGGGCTGCGCGCAGATCTTGTTACCACCGACGAACGACGAACGTTTTGTTTGTGTGCCTGTGCACAGACGCATCGCAGTGACACAACATGCTCCACCCGTTTGGGGCCAACGCCCGTTTCATCCTGAATGCATGGTGCTGGTGGCGGCGGCATATGGCAATGTGGATTGTGGTAGTCTGATACGTTTTTATTGACTTTTAATGTATATTTCTCTATATAATGTAAATAAATGTACATAATATATGTCTATATATATTTTCAATAGAATATCCTATACTATATAAGCTATAATTCAATAATTCTATTTATATGATATTGTGTTAGTCACACAGCGTCTATAAAAGTGTTCATTCAATACAGGATTGATGATTCTTGTCACGTTTTTTTATTTATGTGTAAACTCATTGTAAACGTAAAGGATTCGATTGAATAGGTTTATTAAAAGTTTTCAGATTTTATTTCAATGGGCTTTGTGTGTAAATCGTACTTTTAAAAAATAATCAATTTACAAATACAAATATAATTTTATGCATATGATTAAATATGTGAAACTCAAAATTATCAAATACTCTATATATACTTATTATGGGATTGCAGTTTTTTTTATATATTTCTTATAATATATAATTAAATTATTTATTTATATTTCATATTTATTAGATAACCCAATATGTATATAAATACCAAA
>JAAAKO020006793.1:0-36051 GCA_010015015.2 Bolitophila cinerea | reverse complement strand
TTTTGTTTAATTTTAAAATACATGTAAAAATAAATAATAAAATCTTTTATTCATAAAATTATTTTATAATAATTTTAATATTATTATTTTAAAAACATATTATTAGATTGAAACCTGCGAAAAAATAACCGTAATATACTATGTAATATCAATAATATATTTAAAATATTGAGAATATAATTAATATTCTCAGTAATACCAAATAACTTAAGAATATTATTAAAATAAACAGAATATTAAAAATAGTATAGTATAATATGAAAAAATAAAAGAATAATATATTACGAAATAAATAGTATGGTGTACACATTATTATTTTAATTGCCTAGAAAAATATATTGCAAAACAATTGAACTATATTTAATCCCACTTAACAACGCATATCTCTGTAGATACACAACAACAACATAATTAATAAATCCGAACTTATAGGTAATAAGTTACCTTCATTTTAATGAGAGACACTGAATCACGGCCCTCGAATAATTTTGATAAATCCGTGTCGAGCACATCGTTAGAGAACCAATTGAAGCGTGCATTTGCGAGAACGCCGCGTAGAGACTTGTGTATTTTTACCTGTTAATTGGCAATTGGTGTCTATAGCAACAATCTCGCATGTCGTCCTAATGAGCGAATACGTAGGAGACACACACACACACACACATCTGCCGAATACATGCTATACGTGTCTCCCTGGGAGTAGTTTCTATATAGTTTCTATATTCTAAGATACCATATAATTGGCTCAACTATTTATATACACATTCTGTTTCACTCGTTTTTGCTTACGATATAAAAGAAACGCCCAAAAAACAACGTTTTAATCTCAAGCGATTTTTTTTTAATCTCTCGTATACCAATCAGGACAATCTTTCCATTTACTACGATTGGACTTGTACCCGCCCGCCTCTGAATACGAGACGAACACCCTGGACCATGTATAAATATTTTGTTATAAATATCGCGTCGGAATTCGTGATCAATATCGTATTTCCCATCGTTAAGGGTGCCTCTCGTGTGTGTGTGTGTGTAATAGTTAAACCAAAGGGGTCCGCCGGCAAGTTAGTTCGGTGGACCCCATCAGATATACAGACATACTTCTGAATCTAAACGTTCTTTAGTTTCTCGAAATATGACAGAACTTTGACTTATCAACTCAAAATCGAAGTTAAGCTAATTCCAGTGTCCTTTTGTTATCTGTGCGCCCTTGTGCTGATCGATTTGTGTATAAATAACTAGGTAAAAGTTGAATTTAAACAATGACTTTTCGATGACGCAAAAGCTGATGGTGAGTAGAATATTTTCTTTTGCTTAAGAATTATTTTTAGAATTGACACTATATTTTAAAAACAAATTTAACAAAAAAAAAATTCACTCACAATTTCTCTCAAAATTGCACTTACAATTTCACTTCCAATTTCACTCACAATTTCAGTCACAATTTTAGACACAATTTCACTCACAATTTTTCCACAATTTCAATCACTGTTTGACTTAAAATTTCGCTCCCAATTTCACTCAAAATTGTACTCATTTCCTTCACAATTTCACTTACAAATTTACTAAAATTTCACTCACAATTAAACTCACAATTTCAATTACAATTTTACTCAGAATTTCCTTCACAATTTCACTCACAATTTTTCCACAATTTCAATCACAAATTTAATCAGAATTTCACTTACAATTTCACTCACAATTTCCTTTACAATTTCACTCACAATTTCACTTACAATTTCACTCACAATTTCACATACAATTTCACTCACAATTTCCTTTACAATTTCACTCACAATTTCACTTACAATTTCACTTACAATTTCACTTACAATTTCACTCACAATTTCACTTACAATTTCACTCACAATTTCACTTACAATTTCACTTACAATTTCACTCACAATATTACTCACAATTTAACTCACAATTTAACTCACAATTTCACTCACAATTTAACTCACAATTTCACTCACAATTTCACTCACAATTTAACTCACGATTTTACTCACAATATCACTCACAATTTCACTTACAATTTCACTTACAATATCACTCACAATTTAACTCACAATTTCACTCACAATTTAACTTACAATTTCACTCACAATTTCACTCACAATTTCACTTACCATTTTACTCACAATATCACTCACAATTTCACTTACAATTTCACTTACAATTTCACTCACGATATCACTCACAATATCACTCACAATTTCACTTACAATTTCACTTACAATTTCACTCACGATATCACTCACAATTTCACTCACAATTTAACTGACAATTTCACTGACAATTTCACTCACATTTTCACACACAATTTCACTCACAATTTGACACATACACAACTATAACAGATATAACTCATGATTTGACATAAGATATGACTTCAGATTTGAGACAATATTAAACTATGTAACATATTTAACACATTTTCATCATAATTTTACAATATAACAAAACCGGACAAAATCCTAGTTTTTCGAATATAATATTTGACAAATATGATTCAACAAAAGTGTTAACGGTTGATTTTACTCATGATTTGACTCAAAATATGACAAATGATTGAACAAAAATTATTCTACTCAATAGTTGACAAATCTAAATAAATAAAAATGTAAACGTCTTATTTTACTCATGACTGCACATCATATTTGACATATGTTATATACGACGCATGATTTTACTAGATTTATGACAAAGGCGTTTACAAAAGTATACACGGATGTATTTAATCATGATTTGACACAATATTTGACACATGGTAACAAAAGTATTTGACACGAGATTCGTCAAATTAGTTGACATATATGGTTCAATAAAATAGGTTTGACTAAAATGCATTTATCACAAAGCAAATAAAACGAAAAATGCCAAGAGGTGATAGGATTGAAGTTTGCCTCTGGTCTAAAACAGGTGACATGATTTTTTGACAGATTGATTGCATATTGATCGTTTTCGAAGGATACCATACTTGAAGTGAAGCCAAGAGCCCCACACCAACAAGTAGTAATCCAGCTGCGTGTGCCGAGGGGCAATTCACTCTCGTTTTTATTGTATACCTTATTCATAATTCTGATTATATTATAAAAATTCGCGAATTATTACAAATAATACATTTTTTTCGAATATTACAAATATTTCAAAATAATCGTAATATTTTACAAATATTACCTCTATTCTCAATATATTACCAAATATTATTGATATTACATAATATTACCTAATATTCAACATAGGTTAAATTATATTACATGTATCATTACACAATATTACGTAATATTACGTAATATTACGCAATATAACGATTCTTTACAAATATAATTATGTGTCTTTACGGCAGTACACCATTTTTATTTTGGTATATGTGTCAAATTTAACCACCCCTAACTTTTTATGGGCAGGAAATATTAAGAAGCAGATTTACGTTTCAATACGTCATTCATGACTTTGAGTGCCGCAGATTATATTACAAATATTACTGAATATCACAGAATATTGTAAAATAATACAAAACAATTCCAATATTCGTACATATATTACCGATATTCGGAGAATTTAATAGATATTACAGATTTCGTAATATTTTATAATATAATATATTACCGATATTATGAAATATTACAGAT
This sequence comes from Bolitophila cinerea, assembly GCA_010015015.2. Taxonomy (NCBI): domain Eukaryota; kingdom Metazoa; phylum Arthropoda; class Insecta; order Diptera; family Mycetophilidae; genus Bolitophila; species Bolitophila cinerea. The sequence continues at coordinate 32,416 of JAAAKO020006793.1, read as the reverse complement.
AATCTTAAAATGTGCACTCCAGATTACGCAATTATATGTTTGTACATTTTTTTTTCATTCTGCTAATTAAAAAAAAACCTATCTGCTCCTAACATAATTGCGGGTTTGCGGCAGAAGATGGGATCTTCTAAGGGTGATAGGAGGAAACACGATTATTTGGCCTATTACGTTTACGTTGGAAAACAATTTATTAACCTCCACAAGAGTATTATTATTTGCATTGAACCTGTTTTGGTTTTTAGAGTCGTCGGGCGATGATGCCCTAATGGTGATAGGAAACAAGTTACAACACCTCAAAAGGGGATCTGCTGCCAGATACTTGTCAAATCTATTATGGCTCTGCGATCTATGACAAGTTTGGGCTTTGTGGAAATGTTTTGTTATTGTTTTAAAATGATCAGGAAAAATGTGATGTCCTCAGATAAAATCCATTCTAAGGAAGATAGGTCAGCTGATAGCAAGACTGTCCAGAAGATCGGAACATGACCTGAGTAAAATATTAATTGTTCTAAAGTATAAATTTGAATTTGTAATAAGGGTTTTTGGATGGTCCGAATTTGTGGGTAAACTCCTTATTTGGACGAAAGTTTGTTTATGTGTGTTTTTATTGTATGTTGGTCTTGGGAATAAAGTACAATGATGCCCCAGGACGAGGAATTGAGAAGGCTCAATCAACGAGCTGTGGCTTATTCAGCCTACAGCTAACAAATGCGAGACCTATCTAAATCTCTACCTTATTAGGCAGATGATAAGGTGTGCCCGAGTTGAGAACGCAACTCACACGACAGACTAACGAAATATTGTTGACCCTAATCGCAGACTTTTTAACCAGCCAGTATCAACAAATGATCCTACCACCTTACGTAGGCATAACTAACGGCCGGGCAGAGAGGCAGATGTTCTCCTGTGGGTTTTTGCAGTGAATGAATTAATTGTTATGGATTTAGAGATCTTGTATAACTTCTTACACCCTTGGCCAGCTCGGATACGTGGATTTGAAATCCCAAAGCCTATGGCCGAAATCGACCCCCGCCTTTCACCCGGTCTTAAATTCTCCTGCGATCTCGCATCTTCCGACACCCACACACTTCTCCCCTTTGTATAGGTCACCTTGTCTTGTGTATTCAAGGAATCATACTTTCATACTACACATCTAGTTCTCCGTTCAGGATTGAACGCCTAGAGCACCGTGGTCACGGCTATCATCGTACAGTAGGCAGTAGGGGAGTCCGTGTCACCAGTTCTTTTTCTTCTGCTAATGTTTGCGTTCAAGAACACGTTGAAGATTCCAAATAACCATCCAAATATGGTTTTCTCTGCTATTGGAGTATGGTCAGAGGCCGTTCAAATACCCATCCAAAGATTGTTTTCTGTGCTTTTGGAGTATGTTCAGAGCCCGTCTTGTTTTTCGGGGGTTAGGGGATCACTCCACCAAGCGAGGCAACTCCAAGTAACATGTCTAAATATCCATTGTAAGCGCCATTGTAACAAATGATAATAAAAAAATTGCATACTTGATTTATTTCTTACGCCATACTTCTACCTAATGGCTCTAAATGTTTTTGGCGGAGAATGCGATTGGCCTTTAAACTGTGTTCGCCTTCAAATCTTAAAGACTTCAAAACTATGTCTCCATAAATGAAATAGACAATAAGAAGAGTTTTAACTAGTCTCATACGAATATTTTGTGGAATAATATTAGATAACCTACAGAGTCTTCTAAGGCCTCCGTAGACCCGGCCACAAATGGAACTAACCTGGTCAGACCACGTCAATGTTCTATTAAAAATGACCCCATGATTTTTATAGAGTTTGATGTCAGGCCAACTGGAAGTGTCTATTAATGCTTTTGAAATATATATGTAGACTGAGTTTTGAGTGAATTAAGTCTAAGACCATTGTCTTCTGACCATTTTTTAATTCGGTCAAGTTCAATATTGACGCTGACCCCTGACTAAAGGACCGCTAAATCTTAGCTGTACATCATACGCGAGCATACTGTAGTCAACTCTTAAACTTTCGTTTGGAAAATCATTTATAAATATTGTGAATAGTAATGGGCCAAGGATAGAACCTAACCTAACTAACCATCTGTGATCTACCGCTCAAATACGCGCGAAAAGCTGTTGTTGATTGTAGGAAACTTTGCAGGGGGGAAGTAATAATGGAGCTTGTATTTTGTGTAATGAGGCAGTTTAAGTAAGTGGAGTAATGGTAAAATGTTTTTTCATCGACTCGACATCTAAATGACAAAAGCCATTGTGTTTAGGATTAATCCCAATAGATTCAATATTTCGCCATAGTTCTTTGGAAGATAGATAAGGACTCAGTTTTGTTTCAAAGTATTTGGCTTTTGCCCTATCCTCAATACGTTTTGCCAAATCTCTAAGCTCCACAAATAGTAACCAGTCAGTACTCAACCTTGACCGCCTAAAAATCCTTTGGGCAATATCACGATATATCTCTGCATGTTTCTTATTAGCACAGAACAATGGACCTTTACTATTATTTTGATTTAATTTCATCAAAGGTGCAAATTTATCAAACAGAACAGTGATATTATTTTCAATAAAAGTTAGTCATTGTTACAAAGGAAAATATATAATTTTAAAATATATATTTAACAAAAAAAGTCTTGTGGAAACTAAAGCTGCGTTCAGACATACAAATATTCCAGGCGTTTTCCAGAAATTGACCGCAGCTTTTTTATGTATTGGTGTGGTTTGAGAGTTTTGCATTTGTATGTGTGCTCTATTGTTTATTGATACAAAACTGAATTGTGTTAATTATATATCAATAGGAGTACGGGCTGAAGTCTGGAGTGCATGTACAGTCTTGTGACCTTATCTAAATGATCTAAATTCATTATATAAAAAATATATGTCAGCAACAACCAAACTTAAATGTAAAAAATGGCGAACTATTGTATTGATTCGTAATTGGGACTTTAAATTCACCCTACATCTTGTATTTTCTCTTTGGAACAACAAACAAACGTTTTTGAAAAGTATTCGCATCAAAAACGCTCGTTTTGCTGTCAAATCCATCGTTTTGTGTATGTGTGTGTGAACGTACGTACATGAGGTTTTTCGTGTAAGCACAGTGACATTTCACACATACTAAACCAAAAACGAAAACGCAGGAATGGACAGCCTATATGTGAACGCTGCTTAAGCCTTTTATATCATATGTATCTGTAGGGATCCTTCATTCTCACTAGAGGCGCTATTTTATAAATGGGTTTGGACACCGAACTGTCAAACAAGTATATTTATGAGGTTATGTTTACATGTTGTTGCAAAAGTTAACACAGACGTATACAAAAAAAATAATATTTTTTACATTTGAGTGTCCAAATTTGTTAATTTCACAAATTTCCACTGAAGGCGCCTCATTACTTGAAGGAGCCCAATAGGGCCATTACTTAATCAAAACGGCAGTATTGTACTTTTACGCTAATGACATCTGCGCTACAATAATTTACAGACACAAAGGTAGCGTGGTATTTTGCGTTTCGCGCATTTTTATCAAAAACAAAAAAGTATATAAGACACATTATATTAATCTGGCGGTATTTTTCAGGTTATAAATATAGAGTCAGTTGATATGTAGATTGATTGATATTATAAAACAAATTTTAAACATCCCCCTCCAAAAGATATTTATAAAAAGGTCCCTCCTTTAAGACGACCTTTTGCTCCAATTTTCATTATCAGTACCTCTTCTAAAATTTTAATTGAAAACTATATGTTTAATTAACATTTTTTATACGTTTCTAATAAAAATTGAAAAAATCAATTACGCACAGAAAATTGCGAGGAAAATTGTAATACTGAGAAATACTTTCGGGTCGTTTGAGCCCAAATCCAGATTTAGGGTTTACTGTGTCGCTTATACTGAACGGCTTCAGTTTTGAGGATTAATTATCTGGCTAATTTGAATTTAAGCCTAATGACTCTCCAAATTTTACATATTTTTTTGAGATCTCGATATATTTATTTCTACAATAATATGCTAATGAATTGGTTGATAATGGTAATATCAATAGCATATATTAGATGTTTTATATTGGGTGCGAGTAGAGTTATGATTATTTATTGATTAATTTATTGATTATCAAAATTTCTTGTTTGTCCTATACAAATGACAAAGGATATTTCAAATTGAAGACATTATTATTAAAAAATATAAAAAACCATTACTTTTTATTTACTAATCTACTCCATTACCAAAGCACTACGAACAAAACAAATATCTCTGTAAAAACTGCATTACCAACGGAAGACCTATTGGCGCCATGTTTATTTTCATTCTTCCAACAACTTCTTTTCCGGCGAACGCCAATAAGTTCGGTTCTGTGAACACTATTTTTAAATAATTGTAAGTGTTTTTTATGATGTTTCAGCGTAAATAAATATTTAAAAGTATTGCCAAAAGACTGCAAAATGTGTGGCACTTCGAGTACTGTGTGTAAATTTAGTGTATAATTGTGAAAACAAGATTTGGTTGCTTGACAGTTAGGTTATGTGTCACACGTGGGCCCCATTTTGCAGTTTTCCTCAAAGTTTCTGTTGGCTACAAAGCCTTTTGTGACACTCCAGTCGTTGCAATGTATTTGCTAGCATTAGCATTTCATTATATGATAATTTAAGTTTTTACTCACTTATGTAAAATTTACGCCTTTACCTGGCAAATTTGTATGTGTATATGTTTAGTGTGTTTACAGATATGTGTAACGTGGATCGTCAAAATTGTGTCTGAAATTTAATTATCATTTTGTTTTCAGCACAATGACAGAAATCGAGGAAACCTTTGAAACCTTCGAGACCTTCGAGGATACTCCAGTTATTGCTACTGAAGACACCATCGCCATCGACGATGATGCTGGTTTCGCCACCATCTCCGAGTTGCCCGACATTAAGTTGTTCGGCCGATGGAGCTGCGACGATGTCCATGTCTCTGACATGTCTTTGGCCGTAAGATAAAAATAAAAAACAAACATACAAAAACGGATAACAAAACCACCTTGTTATGCTTATAGGATTACATCGCTGTCAAAGAGAAGCATGCTCGTTTCACCCCACATTCAGCTGGACGTTATGCTGCCAAGCGTTTCCGCAAGGCTCAGTGCCCAATTGTTGAGCGCTTGACCAACTCTCTGATGATGAAGGGACGCAACAACGGCAAGAAACTGATGGCCGTCCGTATCGTTAAGCACGCTTTCGAGATCATCTACTTGTTGACCGACAAGAACCCTCTGCAGGTAAAGAGATTGCTTAAATATTATATTTTTTGTCTGTGCTAGAACCACGCAGCGTACCTCAAGTGCTGTGCGGCGTAGAAACATAGACAACATTAAAACTGTTTAGATGTTCTTATATTTCGAGTTTCGCAATAGTTGTGCTTTTCGACAACTTTTAAACTACATTACAAATTTCTAAAAATTGTAGTCTATCTAAAATATGATTTTTATTAATTGGTATATCCATCTCACAGATTTTGGTCACAGCCATCATCAACTCCGGACCCCGTGAAGATTCCACACGTATTGGTCGTGCTGGTACCGTCCGTCGTCAGGCCGTCGATGTGTCACCGCTCCGACGAGTGAACCAAGTAAGTAACACATCTTATTTTTTACTTGTACTATTCGTCCGACTTATTACCTTGCCATCTAAATATTGGCGGCAATGGCTATGCTGTTGGACTAGATGAAAGGTCAGCCGGCTTGCTATTACCTTTACCAATTTGTAGAATTGATTGTATTAAAGTGTAATAAACACTGGCGGTGATACATTATCATCCTGACTATTACACGTTACACCCAACTTGTACTTGAGCGTCCAGACAACTAACAGTAACAATGATTTTTAGGCTATCTGGCTGTTGTGCACCGGTGCCCGTGAGGCTTCATTCCGTAACATCAAGTCCATTGCTGAATGTTTGGCTGATGAGCTTATCAACGCCGCTAAGGTAAGAATTATTATCGGTTTTTATTATATTAAAATTATGGGTCCTTTCTAATGCTGATTGATGAACTGCATTTCATTGAAACAGCTTCGCTTTAGGACTAGATTAAACGTTCATTCTTCAGAAATCCTGGATATGAGTAGTACTTGATAACTCTTAGGCCGTGGAAACTGTTGAAACATTAAATCTTAAAGAAATGTTTTAATTGTTTTCAGTGTTGTACTTCTAAGATTTTTTTATAAATAATATACAAAGTGTTGGTTACGAATTTATTCATAATTGGATATGATATGCGTTTAAAGGTTTTGAATTACCTTCACTGTTTTCCTTATTTCTGTCCAACTTATTACCTTGTCGTCTAAACTTTGGTGACAATGGCTATGCTGTTAGACTAGACCAAATGGTTTCTTAGTTTTTTAGTTACTTTCAATTTTGTTTACAAAATTATAATGAAATGTACCAAGGACTGGCTTCCTACACAAAACAAAAAAATCTTTATCCAAATAAAAAACCAAGTGTAATGGGTCCTTTCTAATACTGATTGATGAACTACATTTTATCGAAACAGTTTCGCTTTTAGGACTAGATAAATGTCTCCAGACATCCTGGATAAGAACTGTGCTCAATAATTCTTAGGCCTTGGAAACTGTTGAAACAAATAACAATAATATTATAATTCGTCTTTTTTACGGTATTCAAGGGGACAAGAGTGAAGGTGCCTTGTTTCCTCTGGTAAACGGTTAATTTACCGACCATGTTACCATAAAATAAAGCTACAACTTTATCAAACTGAATATTGATAAAAGGTCCTTTAAAATGCTGCTTGCCAAATCTATAATCTCTGCAGTTTCGCTTTACGGACAAAAGCAAGTCATTCTCCAGACATCCTGGATAAGAACTGTGTTTAATAATTCTTAGGCCTTGGAAACTGTTGAAACAAATAATTATATTACATGAATTCGTCTTTTACTAAAACCGCATTGTCGATATTTTCGATTTTACGGTATTCAAGGGGACGAGAGTAAAGGCGCTTTGTTTCCTCTGGTAAACGGTTAATTTAACGACCATGTTACCATAAAAATAAAGCTACAACTTTATCAAACTAAATATTTATAATAGGTCCTTTAAAATGCTGCTTGCCAAATCTATAATCTCTGCAGTTTCGCTTTACGGACAAAAGCAATTCCATCTCCAGACATCCTGGATAAGAACTGTGTTTAATAATTCTTAGGCCTTGGAAACTGTTGATACAAGTTTAAATTATTGTTTTTTATGATCTTTAAATTAAAAAAAAACATGTTTGTATATCTATTAAAAATCTTTAACAAGTACTGAAAATAGCTATAAATCATATTTCGTCTTTTACTAAAACCGTATTACTGATATTTAGGTTTTATGGTATTCAAGGGGACAAGAGTAACGGTGCTTTATTTTCCTCTGGTGGAAAGTTGTTTTTTTACTTTGCCACCATAAAATAAATGTACAAATCCCTATTATTATAATCAATTACATTATTATATTTATACTTAACTTTTAAATAATAAATATCGTTTTTTTTGCAGGGATCATCGAACTCTTACGCTATTAAGAAGAAGGATGAACTTGAACGTGTTGCCAAGTCCAACCGATAAGGAGTTTCACAAACAACCCTTTTTTATGTTGCTAATTATATATCAAAGGGATTAAAACATGTAAAAAACAAACCTATTTTTTTATTTAATTTGCGGTGTGTTTTTTTTAAATACGCGGGGCTTGAATATACTTAGTATATGCTTAGATTGAAAGGACATTTAAGTAGGATCACGTCAAAAATTAAACCGTGGTAATTTAAATCACGTCAAAAAGTGAACGGACGAAATTGATTGAAACAGAATTCTTTGGAACAGATTGAGTAAAATCAGCAAGATAAATACAATGGAGAGAATGTGGATTTTGAATGATGAAAGAAAAGCATGTCAGAGTGTTAAAACAAGAAAAAAAGCAACGCAGTTTGAAGCCTACTTTTTTATCCGTCGCACTGCACCCTCAGCGCATCACTGTTATTTTCGTTGTCAAATCATGTCCGCCATTAACTCATTTCACCAAAAATGTAAAATCGTATGTGCGGTCAGACAATTTTTATACTAAAAAAAGCTTCAAGAGTACTACTTCCAGTGATTTATTTTCTTATTCGTTGAGTTAAATATAACCGGTAAGTTTGCATTCAAAAATGCTCCTAAGTTGTGCATTATAAAATGGGTACACTAATTAAAAATCAAAAACAAACTAAATGCAACCGTAAAACTAACAAAAATTGGAGAACAATTTAAAATAATATAAGTTTTATGTATATTAAAAAAGATGTAAATAAAAAAGTCATAACAAGTTTTTAGAGTATTTTGTTGAAAATTATGAATTAATTTAGGCATAAAAGAAAACGCTCTCCAAAACAAAAGTAATCCTTAAAAGGAATGTACTCGTAAAATAAAATGAATTGGTTCCTAAAATAAAATAAAGAAAACTTAAATGACCAACCAGAAAGTATAATCTTCCACAATAAATCTGCGTGAAGTGTAAAAAATTAAAAGTGCGCGTGCGCTTTTTCTTTAGGTGAACATTTTTGTATATTTAGAAACACATTTAGGTGAAATATACTCACCCAGAAAACATGCTCCATAACATAAATAGCAGTTACCATGATGTAATGTTTTCCAATAAAATTAAATGAAATTGTTCCTGTAAAAATATTTGTGAAGCACAAGTATATTCAAGACTGCGCGCAATAAAATAATCTTCCGATATACACAAATTTTTATTGCGCATTTTTATTATATTATTAGCGGTTTAATTTATTTGGGTCAGCATTTTTGTTTTATAGCTATTTTCAATTATTTGGTGCAATTTTTTTTTCGGTGAGCGCAATACATTTTAAAAACAAAGATTAAATAAAAGTTATTACACTAAAAATACAATTAACCTGAGTAAAATCCTTAAAAACAACATAAGATAATTATGTAGGTGATGTATATACATTTCTTTTCAGTGAACGTTTTTTTTGAAAATTGAATTTGTTATCCACGCTTTATTTATTATTATATTATTTATGAGTCAATAAAAAATTACCTTTTTTTAAATATATAAATTAAACAGTATTGAGGGCGGTCACCATAGCCTTCTTACATTGAAGTTACTCACCAAGTAAACATTAAAATAAAATAAAAAAAACAAAATTGTTTATATTATATGTAGAAGAAAAACACATTATTTTTTTTTATAATAAGTCAAAATGTGGAAGTCAATAAGTTTTCACTCTACATCTTTTCAATGGGAAATGTATTTATATCCAGAAAAAATGCAATTCTTGACAGTATATCGAATATATTTTGAATCTCGGGAAGTGGTCATCAAAATTTGATTACACTATTCGTATTACAAAAAATGCATTTTATATAAAAAGACCGCTCCGTAAAATGCGGATGTAAGAGAAGTATAATTGTAAAGCTAGCCAATTGTTGTTGTTATTTTTTATTATGTTGTATAATATGTATAAAGTTGTTTCTTTACTATTTGTGGATGTGACTATAATAATTATATAATATACCAATACTAGTAAAATTTAGTTTATTTTTAATTTACACTTAATAAACGTGCAATCGTCAAAAGATCTGATACAAAAAAACGTTAGATTTCCTTATAGCCCTTATGAAAACTTTAAGAGCGTGTGGTCTAGGTTTGTATATTAGCAACTCATCTGTAAAAGATTTGTCTTGCGCGTGCTACAACATAGTTTTGAGTATTTTAATTTACATGCGGTTTTATTATTATTTGTACGAATGCTTTTAATGTAAATATACGTTTACTTAGTAAAAGTGTCTACATAATTGTATTTTGTATAGTCATATTTAATTAATTGGATGTTTTGCAAAATTTTAGAAAGAGCTATTGATGAAATATGATATACAAATATAATTATGGTGTGAACACGATACACACGCGAAATAAATTATAAATCGTTTTTTGTAAGCTTTGGCTGATCCGGATATACCCGATAACGATAATTTTTGTATTCGAAACTATTCTAATCAGTAAATGTGTTTGTGTGCGCGTCAAACGCATTATCTAACAGGACTTATCATTGTCACGATCGCGTGCAAACTTGATGCTGGGCATTCGGTCCTGCTGACGATCAGACCACATTTCATACGTTGGCATATTCTGTGTGCGCAAAAATACATACATATTAAAAGTTGTTACAATTGTTATCAATGGAAAAATACTTTACCGATGTGTGTGTTTCCTCAGGTATGAAAGGAGTGGCCAAAGGCAAAGGCGGTGCTTGAGACTGCTGATGAACTCGCGACGGACGACATGACAGTAGTTGAATGGCCTCGGCAAGTCCGTCTTGGCTTGTAACGGACGAATGAAACAATGATTCTAAAATAAATAGAAAGAAACACAAAAGTTGTATTTTACTCATTGAATAAATATAACTAGGTATTTCACTTTACTGCAAAATTGATATATAAAATTAAAACAATATAATTATTAATTACCCGGAGTTGTACTCAGACTGCGATCAACGCTTGCCCGAGACGTTGGCACAGCCAACTTGGAAACAGGCATCATTCTCGTTTGATGCCAGGTAACGGTATTTTTGACAGCCTTTGAAGTAGCTTCCCATGGCATTGACCATCTGCGCATGTGGTTTTCGGCATCCAGCACCGATTCCGAACGTACTTCACCGGCAGCCGCCTCAGACCATCTACGTTGCCCGCTCAACGGGAACAATGGAAAGTTCAAGGGACTTCGAGATCCACGGTAGAATGGTGCCTTTATATTTCCCAATAAATTTCCAGGATTTGGTAAAGGACCACGAATATTATCTAGGTATCCTTGAATTGGACTTGGACCACGAATTTCGTGATGCGGTGATGGATTTCGAGTCTCCATTACTATACCAGTTACAGGAAAACTCATAGCCATCGTGCCAAAATGAGGCGAAGGCGTCTGAGATCTGGGATCACCCATTGATGATCTATAAATAAAATCCACTTTTATATATTTTATAGATAAATAAAATGTATTTAACTTAACGTACGATTGATGTTTTGGATACGACGATTGTTGTTGTTGCATCATCACGCAGTCAGTCTCATGCGGAAAACCGACTGGCGTTTGGCACATAAAGCAGCACATTAAAGGTGAAAATGAATCATAACTTGCCACACAGAATTGATGCTGAATATTAATCATAGTTTGGGCTGTTTCAATTATTATCTGTTGATTGTGTTCACGAACACGTTGTAGATCTGATTCTTGGTCAAGTGCTGGCAATGCTTGTGTAACAAAATCTTGAAGGACTCCAACAATATGTCCTTTAACAGTACTGGTTGCTACTGTTGTTGATCTATAATGAAACAGAGAAATTCATTTCCATACAAAAAAAATGTATTACCTTTTTTACCTCGCAAGATCATCCCACGCAGTACAGAATTGAGATGCTGGATTACTAACGGGCGGCGGCGGAGGTGGTGGGCACATAGAACCAAGTACAGAAGTGGTAATATCTGCATGTTGTTCCAATGCTGATATGGTCTGTGCCAGACGATGTCCGGATGCGGATAAACTATTCAAAACCTGCAAATAATTTAGCCAGGCACCCAAGCACTCGCTAACCGCTGCTTTCGCAGAACCGTGTGAACCACTCGAACTTGTAGACGGTGAAATGGACGATCCACTGCTGTAAGAAATGGCTCCAGAGCCCAGTGAATTTCGCGGCGTAGCCGATGGATGTATGCCAGTCAACTCGTCCTGATCACTCATCTTCAATTCAACAGTTTACTCGTTGCTTAGCCTGAAACAATCTGATTATTAAAATTGCGCGTTTTTAAGTGGCAAAACACATCACTTTGTGTGTATATGAAAATCACAATTGTGTGTAGTTCTATTTTGTTACCTGTACCGGTGAATATGTAACATTTTTTGGGGCAGTTTGAAAGTAATACCAGTGAGCTTAATTTTAGTGGAATTATTTTTTGGAATAGTTGTGCCAAAAGTATATTTTTTGTGGGGCCCCGGCAAAAAAAACTTGAAATGAGGCCCCGATTTTCAGTGTTTACTGAAATAAATTATGTTTGTTATGTCGTTTAGTTGGCTATTCTGGATTTGACGTTGACAAACAATTTGAAATATATGTAGGGTTGTGTAATTTAAAAAAAACGATACACTGTTTTTTAATATTTTTTTTTTTTTAAAAAAATTTACAAAAAAAACATTTTAAAAAATAAGTAAGCAAATTTGAAAACATTATCTTACTGCACGACATACAGATAAACTCACCATAAACAGATAAAAAGTCATTTTTATATTTGTTACCCGTGATCACTAAACTTATAAACTTTATTATCGTCTTTGTTATTCAATACTATATTAGGGCCTTTTCATTCTGATTTATCAATTTTAAAGTAAACATATCACAAGGTTTTGTTCTCAGACATTTTACCTTAACTCTTTAAATTACACTATCCGCCAATCTCCAATTTCTACAAAAAACACACAAGCTGTACAACCAAATGCTAAACCTTTAACATGTACTCTTTAAAATATTACAGAACTCTATAAAAAAGTAAAAATAAAATAAATTAAAATATTTTAGGTATATAATTCTATTAACCCATATTATTTATATGAACAAATAAAACAGTTTTGGGAAAACTAATTACAGTTTTTATCTATTTTAATATAATTTATGTTAATTATTGTTAATTTAGATAACAAAAAAAGATACATTTAACAGTGTTAATGTTGCTCAATCAAGTTGCTTAAAAAACTAAAAATGTCAATACAACAAAAGTCAACACTAGCTAAATGGCTGAATAAACACACACAACGATACAACCCGATCTAAATTGTGACTGTAGTGCAACTAAAGTGGATAAATTTAATTACAAAACAATGAAAATATAATCATCAATACACTCCAGTGAACTTTTAAGTAAAATACGGTGTATTTAATATATATAATATAGTATACATATATTTTGACTAATGATGTCGACGACCTTTCATAATTGGATGATAACAAACGTCAATTATTAATAAAAAAACATACTAAAATTATACCAAAATAATCTTCTTGCGTAGTATTCTTATAATTGTATGCCCAAAACGAGAAATTCTATAATCAAACATGCAGATTATTATAAACAATACATAATACAGCAATCTAAACAAATGTGCAGCAAAAATGAGACTCAAGAAAAGATCACTGACAAAAATAAGGCGTAAATAAATGATAGTATGCTTCGAATGTGGACACCGTTCGTTGGCTCGGCTGCACGAGCTTTTTTAACCTTATGTGTTTTTCTGGCTTTTCTATTGTCTGGTAGAGCTGAATATAATATTACTAGCAATGATGTGCCAACAGAGTCTGCTAGCACACCAAAATGCAATAATCTTACTACGCATCGTGTCCAGGTGGAATTTAGCACACAAGTTATTCAAAATGAATACATCGTTACTTTCGACACATACTACAAATCGGTTGCTAGAAAAAACTTTTTAACAGCAGCCCTAAACGGAACACAGGTATTGATTTATATAATCACACAATGAGCTAATTAATCATTGTTTATCTTTTTAGATTGTAAATTGGAAAATTCTTGACCGTCAGAATCCGGCAAGTGATTACCCGAGTGATTTTGATTTGATTTCGTTAGAAGAATATGAACCTTTTACCGGCCTGAAGGCCCTTAAAGCTCACCCGTTTGTACGAAGTGTAACACCTCAGCGAATGGTCCAACGAACACTTAAGTACGTTCCTCTATCTAAAAATGACGAAGATGCGGATCCGGAAGAGGATGATATACATGAGCAGAGACTAATGCAAGAGTTGACGGAGCATCTGCAACATACCAGACACCGTGGAGGTAGCGGAGATGAAGTACCTCAAGACAAACACAAAGATTGCGAGGGCTCAAATTGTAACCCAACAAAGCGACGTTTAAACAGCAATAATATAAACGCAAGCCGAGATAGTATTTATTCGCCAACAAATGGACGACATACCAATCGTCGGCTTTTGAGAGCTATTCCACGTCAGATTACCTCCATGCTTAAGGCCGACAGACTCTGGGCAATGGGCATTACCGGAAAAGGTATACGAGTTGCCGTTTTCGATACTGGATTGTCTAAGAATCATCCGCACTTTCGTCGAGTGAAGGAACGAACAAACTGGACCAACGAAAAGTCGCTGGACGACGGCGTTAGTCATGGTACATTTGTAGCTGGTGTTGTGGCTTCGTCTAGAGAATGTCTTGGCTTTGCGCCAGATGCAGACATGCATATATATAGGGTGTTTACCAACAATCAGGTGTCGTACACATCGTGGTTCTTAGATGCCTTTAACTATGCGATTTTGAAGAAGATGCATGTGCTTAATTTAAGCATTGGTGGACCTGACTTCTTGGATCATCCATTTGTGGACAAGGTGCTAGAATTGACGGCAAATAAGGTTATTATGGTATCAGCAATCGGTAACGATGGACCACTATACGGAACGCTAAATAATCCTGGTGATCAGAGTGACGTAATTGGCGTTGGAGGTATGAATTTTGAGGAGAATATTGCCAAATTTAGTTCCCGTGGAATGACAACTTGGGAACTGCCTCATGTAAGTAAATATTAGGTTTTGATTTATATTTCATAATAAATGACTTGCAAACTATTAAGGGATATGGTCGTTTAAAACCCGATATCGTTACGTATGGCAGTCAAGTAAAAGGTAGCAACGTAAAAGGAGGTTGCCGATCACTTTCGGGGACATCCGTAGCTTCACCCGTTGTTGCTGGAGCTGTGACATTAATATCTAGTGGTGTTCTCGATAAGCTGTACTAAACAATCAAAATCGCATATAAGATTAAAATAAAAAAAACTTCATCCTTTTGCAGAGACCTTATTAATCCATCATCAATGAAACAAGCTCTCATTGAGGGTGCCACAAGGTTAAACGACAACAACATGTTTGAACAAGGACATGGAAAATTAAACATATTGAAGAGCATGAAAATTCTGTCAGAATATGTTCCCAAGGTTTCACTTAGTCCAGAATATCTAGATTTTACCGAAGACTACATGTGGCCGTATAATACACAGTCACTGTTTTACACAAGCACTCCAGTTATAGCTAATGTTACTATTCTAAATGGAATGGGAGTAATCGGAAAGATTGTAAGTATTTCGTTAAATTTGTGTGTACGTTAAACATATAAATTATTTGTTTTGTAGATCAATAAACCTACATGGCATCCGTACACTGCTCAAAACGGTGATCTTTTAAACGTATCAATAACACATTCCGATGTTCTGTGGCCATGGTCCGGTTGGCTAGGCGTATTCATAAGTATGTATTATATTTATTTTACTTTTAACCTCTTTGTTTATAAACACATTTTAGCTGTTAACGAGGCTGGCCATAAGTTTGAAGGTATTGCTCAAGGGCATATTACACTTACCGTACAAAGTCCGGCCGGACCAAATGAATTGGAACCTCGTAACAGTACCGTTAGTTTTCCGATGCGAATTAAAATAATTCCTACACCTCTCCGGCAAAAGCGTATTCTCTGGGACCAATTCCATAGTCTACGTTATCCACCCGGTTACCTGCCTCGTGATAATCTGAAGACAAAATCAGATCCATTAGATTGGCGCGCAGACCATATCCATACAAACTTTAAGGATATGTACACACACCTTAGAAATGCTGGCTATTACGTAGAAGTTCTAGGAAGTCCGTACACATGTTTCAATGCTTCACTGTATGGTACGTTGCTTGTGGTCGACCCTGAAGAGGAATACTTTTCAGAGGAAATAGCAAAACTAAAGAATGACGTTTTTGAGCATGAACTAAGTGTCATCGTTTTCGCTGACTGGTACAACACAAGCGTAATGCGAAAAATCAAGTTTTATGATGAAAACACGAGACAGTGGTAAACAAAAATATAATAATATAATAGAATTGTATCTGTTTAATATTTGTATATAAATATATTTTCAGGTGGATGCCTGACACAGGTGGCTCGAATGTGCCGGCTTTAAATGAATTCTTACTTGAGTTTGGAATAGCATTTGGTGACCGAGTTTCAGAAGGATACTTCCTGATGGGAGACCACAATATGTATTATGCCAGTGGAACGTCTCTGATAAAATTTCCACAAGTAAACGGTTCCATTGTAATCGAGCGTGAGTTACACGACCAAGGACAAGAGGTGATTTAAAAAAATGTATATATTACCTAACTAAATTTTCTTCTAACGTTTAAGCTACTGCAAAGCGAAGAGCATCCCAAAAACAAGCAATCCATTCCAATACTGGGAATGCTACAAACCAACAAATCCTTATCACACGTATATAAGTTACAAGCATTGCAAGCTGATGCCCCTGTGGCAGCTGTTGAAATGGAATACAATGATTTTGAACATAATAATATTGATAGAAATCCAATAGTAAACAAACGAACTCTTTTGTACGAAAATGACCGCGGTCTTCGCATTGATAATAATGATATAAACGAAAATCTGCGTCAGTTTGATACTTTGACCGTATCCGAGATCAGTGATGTGACCAACGATCGAAATGTAGCTGCCGAAGAGGGTGGTGATCACAACCAAAACATTAAGCGTATTCAACACAGCGATGAATTCAATAAAGTGCTGAAAAGCAACAATTCCGAACAAATTGTAATTGTGGAGATTCCGCAAAGTTTTCTGCTAAACAAGAAAAGAGATCAGTGGAAAGCGAAGCCCCGCGAAGGTCGTATTGCAGTGTATGGAGATTCCAATTGTTTGGACTCAACACACGTTGAAAAACCCTGCTTTTGGCTTCTAGATGCGCTACTTGAGTACACAATGACCTCACATGTACCTGGTTTGCTAAATGAACTGAATCGCTCCGGCAAGATTGAATTTCCTCCAGGTATTTTTTTTTTCAATTCAATAAATTATATAAATTAATTTTGTATTTATCTTAAAGGCGTTCCATTACCTACAAGGCTTCCCAACAATAATCTACACCTGTACTCAAAAGTACTCGACAGTGAAAATCCCAACCGAAAACGGGACTTACCCATGTGTCCGTTGTACACGTGGGAATCTAAAATTTATTTAAACATAACTGCTGCTCCAGATCTGCATCACCAGAACCAGCCACAATCGCAGATTTCAAATGAGATAGAGAAAAACTCTAATCTGCGACGCAAACTCGAGAGTCAAAAAGGTGAGTTACACGTGGGTTACGCAAAAGCTAAACTCTCTCTATCTCAAACATTGAGCCGCCTAACTCGATCATAATTAAGATAATATATATTTACAGCAAATATAAACGTTGACGATTTTGAGCCAGGAGCACCGCTGATCACTGCCAACAACAACTGGCGCCGAGGTAATCAGCCAGCAGAAGTTTACCAAGACGATGATAGTGGGAGTGCCGCATCGTCAAGTAGGGTCTCCACTGGCACGTTGAGTGTGTCTACCATCGCCCTACTCTTTCTAACCATATTAGTTTTAATCTTGTTTTTGAACTGGTATCGAAAAGGCTTGCGTCGCAAGTACTTCTTGATGCTGAACAAGTTAAGAATTTAGACAAATTATTTTAGAGTAATTACAATTACAAACCTATATTATATTGAAATGTGGTATAAACAAAAACCAAAAAAGAAATCGGACTAAAATCGCTATAGTGTTAAATGTTTATACCTAAGTTTGACTAACGTGCTATTTAGTGGGTGATTATCTGTAGTTAAATATATTTTTATGTTATATTTTTTCCACACACGCCTGGTGAATATATAAAAATGTATATACTTTATTTTTTTATACGTAAAGCACTTTAGCTTTAATCAAATCAGGATATTTAGCAATAAAAAAAACATATTGTACAATTATTCTAATAATAAACTCGCAGTGTGGAATTTACACGTTTAAATGTATTAACAGGTTGTTTGAAAAATCCCTCGACTAAAAACATATTCATCTACATTCTACATAGTTTCTTTCTAGAGTAATACAATCATTCCTATAGCAATTCGATGACTTTCTTATAAAACTACGCTTCAGTTTCAGCGATCAGTTCTTCTTTCGAGCTTAATTTTTTATAAACTTTTTTTTAAGGTACAAAATAAATAAGTCAAGTCTTAAGAACATGATTTATTGGATGCAATTCGAAGTACATTTTATTCAATTTGGCCATCGTTACACGCGACTTGTGACTAGGTGCATGATGAAAAATCACATTGTTTTGTTCATGGTTTTATGGTGATTTCATCCTTTAAACGCTGTAATAGTCCAATGTAGAACTCGCTATGGATATTTTTACCTTTTTCAAGGTAGTCGATGAAAATAATTCCGTGCTCATCCCAGAAAACAGAGACCTTGACTTTTAAAGACGATTGTTGCGCTTTTGCTTGTTTTGATTCACCCTTCGCAATTTAGAATTTACTTGACTGGTGCAGCTTTGACTTCGGAGTGTAATCCAATAAAACAGTGCTCAAAATCATAAACACAAATTTGTCTTGAATCGTTTGAAAACTGAAAATGGAATGAATATGACTTGGTATTGTGCGTAGATATTTTGGGTTAAAACAATAATAAAAATCTAATTTTATTAAATATTTCCTTGTTTCTACTTTAATCGTTGTGCATAAATTACATAATTTACTCCGTGGCATAAATACACTTCGTCATATGTATGAAAAAACTTCGAAAGAAAGAGAAAAGTTAAAGCCAAATTCAAAATCACAAGAAAAAAGGTTTACGCGCCCTGAACAGTTTCATGTAAACGTAAACAAAACATCGGGTTTGTCTCTTCGTCTCTTCTATCTTCGTGTTTTTTGTGTTGTACATCGACGCAAAGCACAATCGCATGGCGAGAGTTTGGCGTTTTGACTTTTGACGGTCTAGTTAAAAGCAAGATGTTTATCAGCACTTTGTAATTTAAGCCGGGTTGAACATTCTAGACGAACACGACAACGAAGACAACGAGTAGTTGATCATCGCAGTGCAATTATGAAGTCTGGAATAGTGTGTTCGTTTTTATTGCAATGCGTCATTTTGTGTTTGAGCATCGATTTAGGGCTGGTTGCCGCCGAAGAATTTACTAAACCGCCCACGGTTACGATTGTAACTTTGTTTCGTAATAAAGCCCTAACGTTGCCATATTTCTTCAGTTATCTTGACCAATTAGAGTACCCAAAGGATCGAATTTCTCTATGGTAAGTAAAACGTAATAGTTTTCCGTAGTTTTGTTTAAAATGTGCGTTTTCCAAAGGTATCCGGTGTTTGTTTTTGTTGTATTTTGTATTATTATTATGACAGGTAAAGCTATATATATATAAATTGCACGCACGCGCAAAGTGCATTTATATTTAGTGTTGTCTGATTGGTTTTGATTGAGGTGGTATATATATATTTCTTGTACACTGAAAAAAATAAATATTTTTATTATTTTTTTACCATGTGGTATTCACGTGTAATATTAAAGTTATTTGTAGAATGTACATAGTTAATGTTTATGCTATATCTTAAAACTTAAATAATATAATATAAGCCACGCCTTAACTCATGCATAAATATTGAATTATTATCTGCATTATAATCGTTTTCCATTTTAAAGTTTTCAAAATATTATAAACACATAAAGGCAATATGTATATTGTATACACAATCTCTTTCTGAGAATATATGTCTTAAAATGTTATAAATATAGTTTTTTTTTTCAATTCTCTTTATCTATATGTTATAGTACGCAAAGTATATATATACTATGTGTAGTGTGTATACTGTAATAATCTGTATTCTATATCTATAAAATTATTTGGGGATGCATACATATATACATTTGATAAACAAGCGATGTGTGTAAACGTGGTCGTTTATTTCATAAAATAATTAAACTGATCATTGGCAAATATCAAATGTTTTTTCACTTAATCAAACTTCTTATTTATTATGAATCAATAACTAATTTTGTATACTTATAAATGTCCTCGGAAATTAGATGGCTTAAAATACTCATATTTTTTCAATATATAGGTTTCGTTCTGACCATAATGAAGACAACACGACCGAAATAATCGAAACCTGGTTGTCTAAGGCAGCCAAATACTATCACATTGTCGACTTTGAACAACAAATTCTGCCGGTTCGTCGGGACTCTGAAAAGTCGTCAACGCATTGGCCTACTGAACGACACATTGATGTGATTCGCTTTAAAGAAGAGGGTCTTGATTTTGCACGTCGAGCTTGGTCTGAATTTGTTCTCGTAAGTCTACAAAATGTAATTATAAGATTCTCTTGTTAATGAAAATATTTTTTTGTATAGTTTATAGATGCTGATGTATTTATAACAGATCCACTGGCACTAAAGCATTTAGTAGATTTGAATCTGCCAATAGTGTCTCCAATGCTAATATCCGATGGTCTGTACTCGAATTTCTGGTAAGTTAAAAATGAACTTTGCTTAATCAATATTATACTTATACTTATTATGAACCTGATTTTAGGTGTGGCATGACCAATGACTTCTACTACCATCGTACTGATGAGTACAAAGAGATCTATCATTATAAGAAACGTGGTGAATTTGCAGTCCCAATGGTACACAGTGCCGTACTTGTAAATCTAAAAGATTCACGATCAGACTATCTAACATTCAATCGTACCGTGCTACAGCAAACACTAGCTAATAGTGATTCTGTGCCCCTAGAAAATATTGTGCCTATAGATGACATCATCATTTTTGCTGTCTCAGCCAATTGGTCAGGTATTCCTTTGCACATCTCCAACACGGAAATGTACGGTTTCATTATGGTACCACTCGATCAAGACGATGACATTCGTAAGGATATGGAACAGTTAACGAACCTTAAAATTTTGATTTTGAATGACATCGAAAAGGGTATTGTACTAAATGCGGATCTGGCTCCGTATGCAAAGTATCCAGAACGAACGACGATGGGTTTGTCTAAGATATATATGATAAATTTAGTGAGACGTCCCGAGCGACGGGCAAAGATGGAACAAAGTTTTTTGGAGCTTGGTATGCAAGTAGAAGATTTTCCAGCTGTCGATGGTAAAGAGCTAAGTAAAGATGCACTTCGTGAGATTGGTGTTACTATCTTGGACGGATACGCTGATCCTTATCAAAATCGTCCTATGACTCTTGGAGAGATTGGTTGCTTTTTGAGTCATTACTATATCTGGCAAACACAGGTTGATCTAGGATTGGACGAAGTGCTTATTCTCGAAGACGACATTCGTTTTGAACCTTTTTTCAAAGAACGTGCCGAGAGTATCATTCAGGAAGCTCGTCAAATTGGTGGTTGGGATTTGATGTAAATATATTAAAGTAATTAAAATGCGTCTTCGTTAATATTTTAAATGTGATCTTATAGTTATTTTGGACGTAAACGCCTTGAAAATCAAGAAGAACCATGGATTGGTGAATCCGAGCAACTTGTAAAGGCAAGGTACTCGTACTGGACGATTGGATATGTACTTACCTTACAGGGTGCCAAAAAACTGCTCGGTATTGTTGGATTGTTTTCGCTTTAATGGGTATAATAGAATCTTTTTTAAATCCATTTGTAAAATTTTAGATGCCAAACCACTAAAGAAGCTATTGCCAGTTGATGAGTTCTTACCGATCATGTTTGACCAGCACGTGAACACATCTTGGAAAAATGCATTTGAGAACCGAAACTTAATTGCATGGAGTGCTGCACCTCTGATCCTTTTTCCAACACATTATACAGGTGACGATGCTTACATATCCGACACAGAGGACTCGGTTCTCATCAAGCCCGAAGAAGGTGTCCTGCTGATATAATGGTTTACCCTGAGTAATGGTTTTTAACATTCTTTTGTTTTCAGATATTTTCGGGAACAAAAAAGAGAAAAAAGGCAACAAAGAGAACTATGTCGATAATTTCGGAATTGTAGAGGAAGTTTCCGACGCAGTTGATGATGTGCTTAGTATTCAATCGGCCGAGGAAATACTAATTGATGCGGTGGTAGAGACCTTTGTCGCCGATGCACTCGCAATTAAGGAAACACAACACGTGGAATTGTAGAGTCTCATAAGTGTATTGTTAAACTATCTTTTAGCTAACATTTAATACGTTGATATCGTAAACGATTTATAATTGGAAATGTGAATTACCCAAAAAGTGCCTTTACTAAAACTACTTTTAGATATAAGTCAAACGAGTTGCCATAACATAACTATTTCGCTTAAAAAAACCAAAATATTTTTTAGAAAAAAAATACCAAAAATCGCAACTATTAGCACCAAAATTAAGAATCTCGATAAAAAAATGACTTGTTTAAAATGCTGAAATGTATTCACTCGTTAACCAATTAAGGTTTTTTATACTCTACTTTATACTATATAAGTGTATGCCATACATAATACAAATATTAAAAATATTTAGAAAAAAAATACAAACACATTTTCTTAGATGTCTTAAACTTAACAGATTTATATTTTACTATATATTTTATTTAATATAATATCATTGTTATTAATTTTACAAGTTGTTGAGGCTTCTAACACCGCAAAACCGACTTGATCCACTGCAAAAGAACAAAGAACAAGTAATTTATATTATAAAAAGTATGAATGGTACTGTAAATTCAACTCACATCTGCCATTTCAATTTTAATCAAATTATCTTGATCATGGTCTTTTTTCTGAAATATTTCTAAAGAAAAGAGATCGTAGATTATTATTTTGTCTGTTTTTTCTTTTATACATACTGTATTTACCAAAAGCTGAAGTCAGGTGTAAAATGGCAGACGTAAAGTCACCCATTCGCAGGGTACCATCTTTCCGCATGTATCTCAACATTATTATAGCCATAATATCAGTGCTTAGCTGGAATCCAACGTCGTAGAGTGAATCACGCAATCGTTCCGCTCGTAGTACGCCAGCCTTCTCTTTTGTGTACATCTTAAAAACGCCTTGCCATGACTTTAAGTTCACAATAAATGTCTTGAACTGCACAAAGGTAATTCGACCATTTCCGGATTTCTAAAACATACAATAATAAACACACAGTGAATACACAGTGCTACACGTCGCAAATGTGAGCTGAGAAAATACGTACGTCCACCAGCGACACCACTTGCCGACATATATCCAGACTAGCACAGCTCTTAATGTAATCATTCGGCAGACACGCTTCAAGAAGTTCTTGTAATTCGAAGCAATTAATTGTTCTGGAAAAGCGTGATTTAAATATTATACACATATTGTTTACAAACCAGTATACAAAAACGATGTTTTCTCTCATTTGTGCAATTAGTGTGCGTGCATGTGTGCATGTCTTTTTATATTTTTAATTATATTATTAGTAGTATACTTAGTACACATATATTTAATTAGGTTCGTTGTAATTCGTACTTATTTTCGTCGGCCAGCTGCATAAACACCGGTTCGTACTGACACTTTTTCGCTTTTGCGGCATCTGACTCATTGCGCAGAGTACTGATAGGAGGGAATGGATCTAGCAGCATCATCGTTTGGGTCTCTAGCTGTGCCAGTTTAATTGAGTTTCCCAAGATGCGCACTGTGAAACCTATATATGATATAAGAATGATAAGATTGTTGTTTTTAATTTATCTATTGCTCAAGAAGCTAACCTGACTCCTCGCCAGGCTCGTAAGTGGTTGCCATCAGTAGATAGCGACCGGCCTCCAGGTTACATCGGTAGCTGACATGCCGTGAGTTACCGTAGTCCGAATTGACAAAGCTCACTTGATTTTTGAAGAATTCCTTGGACAGAGATTCCGATAGTTTGCTTTTTACTGAAACACAAAAAAAAGTAAAGTTATATGTATCTTATAAAAAATCTTTAAATGATCTTACTGCTGTTCAGTTTATACATTGTGAAACCAATGACTTTGGGCTCAACAGCTGTATGTTGATTAAGCGCTATAATAACATCCTCCTTTTCTGTGATGAATAACTGCAACTGTGGATTTATGTGAAACGAATCGTGATTTCTACAACCACCAGCGGATACTCCACGTCTCCAGAAACCCTGAAACATCTTCATGGACCAACGTTTCGGCCGGTCGGCTAACGAAAGTTCGTCTTTTGCGGTGTCAGTGTCTAAATGAATACACTCTAAATTCGTAAAAGTCTCGGTGAGTGCCAGAAAAGACATCCAAAACTCGCCGACGTCCAGTTGACCCAACAATCGATCACGTTCCTGTATCGAGACACGATCCCATGCTGAAGACATCGATGACCATTCGCTGTTAAATCCACTTTTAGTGCCAAAGGTCTCTGATGCCAATGGATCTTTCAGTCGAACCAATTGCACTGAGTCACCCATCATCGTTTCTACTTTGTCCAGAGAGCACAATCGATAGCTGACACCAATGCCTATACCATTAAGAAGTTTCTCCGGTTGCGATTTAAACTGGGAACTGTTTCCTTTGACCACAATGCAAGTGATGATGCAGGTCGTATCCAAAATAGTGCGTAGTATCACTGGTCGAATGGATTCTGCGCCAGATTTTACCGGAATGGTTTCCACAATACCGCCGGTAAGGTCACTCAGTCCGTCCGAGCGAGTACCGTATTTAAGTGCCTCGTACGATCCATGGAGTCTATACGATACGATATCATTAACATTAGTTATTAAACCAGAACAAATCGGAACTTACTTTGCGATTGCTTTCTCGAGTAATGCTGCCCAGAAGCAATTTGACTTGAACGGCTGCAGAAACGCAAGCTTTCCGTTTATCGTTGGTAATCTGTCGTCTACTAGAACCTATTTTTTATAAATAAGTATTAGTTTTAATGCTAGAAAGGCAAGAGCAAATAACTCACTTCAACCCACTCGCCACACCACCACAAACGAAATCTGAACACTCCGTACGAATTCTCGAAATTCTGATCGGCAGGTACAACTCTGTAGAATAAGTTTTTCAGGGAGTACAATACACCCAGACACGATACAAGCCATCGATCCCCTGCAAAAAATGAATTATGTAAATATAAATTGAAAACAATTGAATAACCCAAAATGGTGTACCCATTTTTCCTGGTATTATGTCAAAGTTCTCGCCATCATTCATGAACATCGGCGTGCTGACGATATCCACGATGCGCTTCCATTGGAATGTGAACGGTGGCGTCTGGTAGTAGAATACCGATGTTTGCACGGCCTGAAAGTCCGGATCCTCCCAGAGGACGCTTTTCTTTTTGCACTCGGACTTGATCCGATCATATTTGGACGTCATTGCTGCACGGAATTGCATTCATACCATGATGCGGACACTGCAAGAAAACATATAAAATAAATAAGTATGTGCAATTTATTATAATAGCATAATTTCTCTGTCGCATTCGCATGTAATGAAATAAAGAGTGTAAATCTAAGAATTCAACATAAATTACCATTATTATATAGTCAAGTAAAAGGATATATATATATATATATAATATGTATATTTTATAATGTAAATCTTGAAATACCATTTATTTTATTTTATTTACAAAACAAACAACTTGGATCTACATATTTATGTACACGGTAAATCTGAGCGTGGCCGTGGCGACCTAGAAAGACTTTCACTTCCACGCTAGGCGGTGCACGCCGCTGCTTCGCTCCGTGCCGGTCGTCTATAAATACAAGCTTATGCTTTAGCATCTCATGTTAGTTGGCGCGTGCGTGAAGCTCAGAAACAAGTTCCTTGGCCTTTTTAAACTAAATATTTTTGTCGAACAAAATTATATGTAAACATATACTTCTTATAATATGTACAATTGTACATTGAGATTTATCTGTATTTACAATAAGAATCGAGATGCTTAAGATGCACTTTTCTTTTTGTTTATATGTTTGTACAATTGTACATGCACTTATACAATACATATACTATACACATATACATATACATACATACATGTAATTGTTTGTGTGTATTTTCTGCACATGGGTCTTGTTCGAGCATCAACATGATCGTGCGTGCAATGGACATTTACTTTGTTGCGGTCGGTGGCTTTTGATTATTGATTAAGTTATCCGGCTAGCTGGGAAAATTAACTTATGGTGATATATAAATATATATATATGTATTTATCTGACTTTTATATGGTACGTATCTCTTGGTCAATTCTAATATATGTAATATAACAAAATATAAAAATGTCTAACTAGTATTCGGTGATTACACGTGTTTTCTTTATACCAGAAAATATATAAAAAAGCTACTAGAATCAATTCAGCTTTAACCTTTTGTCATTTAATATTTTTGTTACCGTATTTTATTCTAATATCATATCTCCTTTATCTTTGAATCCATTTTCACAGTTTCCAGATTTATGTAATTTCAAATAATAATATACGAGTATAAATTTAAAAAAACAGGTTGACTGTAAAAAACTGAGTAAGTTTTTTTGGATAGTATTATTCTTTTAAACACCTATATTTAATTCGAATTTAAACTAAATTATTATAAATTTTTTGTCATAACATGCAAGGTTGTGGCCAGGATTTTGTCTCGGGGGAGGTATTGGTTTTCGTTTCCAATATTACAAATTATTTTATAATTGTTATTATATTTTATAACTTTACTTTTCTTTAATGATCATAAAAATAATGGTCGACTGACAGCAAAAATTTTGTATTTTTTAACAAAAAGGTAATATTATAAACAATTTAAAAAAATAATATTACATCAAAAACATCTTTACCTAAATAGTACTAGAAATGCATTTGCAAATGCAATTATATACATTTTTGTTTTAGTTTTTGGTGGACGGTTTGGCAAATGAATTCTCAATTATTATGGTATTAAAATATTACACATACTCGTATTTTATGAAATGTTTAAATAATTTTTAATTAAATAATTATTTTCAGGATTTTTCATGAGAATAAGTCCTACAAATCACTCCAATCTTTAGGGTCAATAAGTTGAACGGCGATAAGCTCTCTAGCTGCCAAAATGAATGGTTATAGAATTTTTTTTCCTTATTAAATGCAATTTTTATTTTTGAAATTTTTGTGTTTGAAAATATTTGAATATTTATACAGATTTCAAATTGTAAAATATTTCTCATCAGGGAAAATTGTAGGACCAATCGAGTGAACCAGTTAAAATGGTCCCACCTAGGATTGAAAGTACAATTGAGAATAATATTTAGAAAATGTATTTATAATCTATAATTTACTAATATCGCTTCTAGTAAATTCATAACCAAATACATACACATTTTCAATGCGTGAACACAGACATTTTTGTATAATTGTTTCATTCAATCCGCAATCGAACAACATGAAGAATGTAAATATGTGTTGTTTTTTTAAGAAAATGCAGTACGACGTACGAGAATTACATGCACACAATTTTAAAAATATATATCATGTTATAAAATATATACAATACATGTGAGCGCTCTGGGCTTGCACTTATTGCGTACACGTGAGCGGTGAGCACCATTTTACACATATAATAGAGTTCATTGTGCTCACGGCTAGATGGTATATAATTATCCACCGATTAAATCTAGTATACCGATTAAAATCAATTCTAGTGCGTTGGTTCTTCTGTAATATTTTATTAGTATAGAATTTGTATTTGCAATATGCGTCTTATTATATATTACGAACTAAACTTACATTACACATATTTATATATTTATATATAGCTTGAAAAATGTTGTAAGTAATGTAATTTATTACATATTATAGTACTTTATTGTACAATGTGTACATGATTATAAACCATAAAAAAAAGTTGAGTTAGGTCCGACAAGTCAATTTTATATTGTAAAAAATAGTTTTCTTCATTTAATTTAAATACCACGCAATAATCAAATTCAATATCATTCATCAAGTTTGCGTGAATTGTATCTTTCATCTTATATATTATATACAATATCCTTCAGCTCTTTATATTTGCTTAATAAATGTTTCTTAAAAAAACTTTTTATAATATGTATATGTATATTAGCTCATACTTTTGGTTCATTAGTCTCTAATCTCTCCCTACATTTGGATGATTAGTGGCTTTAAATTCGTACGTTTATTATGAATTTTAAGCTAGAATATGTGTTTAATTACTATACTACTTACAGGCTTACAAGGCAGTTTACAATGCCATAAAATATTTAAGTCACATCGGGCCTGCAAACAGGAACACCCAAGGATGCTTTTGAAGTTTAATTGATTATGTGTTCCGCAGTTAAAAAGTCATATGTGAGCTAGGAGGAATAATTTAAATACTAAATACATCGTAAAATAGTTATATAGATGTATACGTATTTTACGATGTACTCATATTATTAAAAAAAAGCAAGATTACATTTTTATTTTTTATTTTTTTTAATATTTGATATTTTTTATTTTTTTTATAAATCAAATCAGATAAGTGGAAGAGGGTTAAAAAGGTGTCGAAAGATCTATAGACGGTCATATACGAGGATACCAAAGATAGAGGTGATTTTATAGAGCTAAGGTCGTTTAATCTACTTTAAAAAAACCTTTACCGACTACTTCCTTGTAAAGAGAATGCGGATTCTCTTGATTTGAAGAGTAAATGCACAATGGGTCCAAATTGAGACCTGCGTGCGTTCGTCTCTTTTTTTGAAGAGACGTATACATTTCACATTCAATGTTACTTTATTGAAAATAATAGTTTCTTGACAGTTGATCTTTTTTAGAAGATTAGATATAATTATTTTAAATAGATTTGTTGCAGAAAATTGGATTTTCCTATATTTGCTTTAAAATATAAGCTACATAACTGCAAAGCATCCAAGTGTAATCACAACCAAAGTAAAAGTAGGGGACACTTCAAGTTTCGTAATTCTTGTTGCCTAAAAGCAAATCACAGGTTATTAAAGTAGTGAAAGCAGCCACAATATAAGTATTTAAAATACAGTAAAACTTTAGAGCACAATGGGGCCAAATTGAGACCTCTCTTTATCTAAAATACGTACACAACTCTGCTATATAACATATATCTTAAAAATATTGTAGTGCTAATAATTGGGACTGGCGTTAAAGGTTTTTTTTAACGTTTGCATTACCTGCATAACTTTAGAGCAGATTCATTAAAAGTTAGAGCAGATTCATTAATTATTGCAGCACGATTTTGATTATTTTAGCAAACAAAGTTGTATTTTTCTGAGGAATATTTTGAATATTTCTTCTTATAGGAAAAAAATGTTTTTCTAACGAAAACTAAATTGTGAGCCTTTGTTATTTGTGTTGTCTTGTAACACCAGAGACGTTTTATCATATTTTCACCAAACTCAAGTTAAAGTGTTTTTGTTCCATTATTCATATATGCAAAAAAAAACAAATTGAGGTGTATCCTAACTGAATAAAATTTTAATAATACATATGTTTTGATTCCGTTACATATATTATACATGTAAATATTTACACACCTATACTCGTATGTATAGTTGTAATTATAGGCTTTTTTGATAGTTATTTCGAATTTCCTATATTATATACCATAAAATATATGTATCTGTATTTCTGTGCATATTTATATTATATTGTATATAAAAAAACAAATTCAATGTTACCATAAAAGTTGTATTCACACCTCAAGCACAAATAGTTGTGTCGCTTATTCGGTAACGTTGAAATACATCAAGCATAATAATAAACAATTTAAAAAAAATCACAAGCACATGTCTTGAATTTAGTTATATATTTACAAATACCTTGAACCGGTACATGGAAACACGCACAGGTACTGTACAAAAAAAATACCACTACATTCGCAATTGATATGGAAAATTAAATTAGGCATTCTGCAAGCTCTGCACAGTCAATGGGTTTGTAGTATATATTTATATATATATAGTATAGTATTATATATAAACGATGACTATATATTACTCGAAGCTTGAGCACAGCGGTTTCAAGTCGTTAAACCGTTTGTTTAAAATGTAAATATACAAATATACATATATATATATATACATATATATACAATGTACATAAGATTGGCTATGTAATAGTTTGTATAATGTGATAGGTTCAATATGAGACATTGTTTATCGTCGCGTTTCGTTTATCGTCTAAGATATGTGTTACAGTGTGATTACCATCGTGCATATTAAAATTACGTGAATCTTGTACCTGCTACTATAAGCAGGTGGTTTAAAAATATTGAATATGCGAGATATGTTTAACTAGGTCATTGCAGTTATACGGTGTAATTATATGCGTACGACAACAACTTGAAATACAAGAAATGGTAAGAACTTTTAAACGGACTTTGTAGTTGCGACATTGGCACATTGTTTCCGAGCTTTCATATAAATGCAAGTAGCAAATATATTAATACGATACGTATAACCGTATAGATTATTTTCGCGGACATACTCGAAATACTTGTTCCTTTACCGTATATATTTGCTAATATTACAACTATCCGAAATGATTTCGATGTAGTTACCACATATAGCCTATATAGTATATGCACTATGCATAAATATATATAGAGACAATGAAATCTACATGAATTTCGGATTGATGTGCGGCGTATGCTTGGAACGAATGCTTCCCGATTCGGTGGACTGGATATGTTCAGAATATACAGTTAAAGGTTATTTGCCTCAAAAGATTGAGTAAACAAACGAGACGGACGCAAAAGCGTTCTTTGTGTACGATCCGTACTCGAAGAAGCTATAGGTTATTTCATCTTCAATATTATCAAAGTTGAATAATATTTAAAAAAAACTCCAAATTTTTATTACAAACATGTTTACAAACATGTTTTTGAATAACATATAAAATATCATATTTCCGGATTTTGTCGCCAGACGACCTGAAAATTAGATAATACCGGATATGTTCAGCAAGGCGAAGTTGTTTTGTTTTGCTTGAATACAATTTATGGAAATAATATTCAAATACATAAATACAACAGACACCGGCTCATTCCTCCGACGCGCCGCTCCCGGTGCCGGTGGTCAACTAGTCAGAAGAAGAAGAATTTATGAATTTATGGTTTCTTTAAAAATGAAAAAAGAATAATTTGTTGCATTACTATTACAATACCACCAGAACCTGTTGAAATTTATCTTGTTTCTCAACTGAAATACACGTTCAAATTTGCAATGCTTTCATATATTGTCAAAATACATTTTTATTAAGATATAACATGACAAAAAATGGTTAGGTGAACTGTTATTAATGGTGTTGGTAACACTTTATATTGCTATCACAACCTTTTTGATAGTTTTTGCAGGGTTTGTTGAAAACCTAACATTTAATGGTAATTCCTGTCTTACAGTGTTCATGTTTATGATATTTTTTAAAAATAAACGATTTCTACAGAAAATATACTAGGGGTTGTCATATCGTCACGAAATTGTGCATCGATTTTTTTGAGAACAACATTTTGTAATGCTGAATTTGAAATCCAAAATTTGGAAACCAAAATTTAAAACAGCTGATTTTCAATACATATCAAAGCAACTGTAAAACATAGTTTTTGATGCACATAACATAATAGGATAGACAAGAATTTCTGTGAATATTACAAAAGTCAATATTTTTTACAAAGAATCTATAAAAAACTTTACTTGTTTCCAAAATATAAATTTTGTCAAAAAAAAATTACGCAAAAATGTATTGTTACAAAAACATTTTTTTGGTGCGCATGTATTTGGGCACTCTTTTAATTTATTGTGGTGGTATTTTTGTATTTATATGGGTACATTTGTCTGGAAACGTAAAATATTTTTGGTGACATTTATTATTGGGTACAACATTTTTTTAAAGACAATATTGTTTTGTTTTTTTTTTTGGGATTTTTGTTTGGCACATTTTATTGTTAGCTTTACATTATTTTATAAAATAAAAAAAGTTGGAAAACACGTTCTCAAGTAAATTTTCCCCCATCTGGATCAATGGGTTTTATATGGGTAAAAGTTAAATGATTGAGGGAGATGAGATTTTGATACATAGAGATATCTCAAAAATATTTGCATTTACTTTATTTATCTGATCACAGAAA
This sequence comes from Bolitophila cinerea, assembly GCA_010015015.2. Lineage (NCBI taxonomy): Eukaryota > Metazoa > Arthropoda > Insecta > Diptera > Mycetophilidae > Bolitophila > Bolitophila cinerea. Next base: position 416 of record JAAAKO020006793.1, on the reverse strand, counting down.
ATTTATAATGAATTAGATTAGCATCATAAAATGTCTAACAAGAATATTTTCGTGGGTTAAAAATTATCAATTTTATAAACGAGATAAGTTTTTAAAGTTACTATTTTATCTATAGATTTACTTTACACCAATCTGTACAAAAATCAAACAAAAAGAAAAGTTAAAATATTCTAAATTACTTTGCAAATTATTATTAAAAACATTTTTTTAAGAGAAGCAGAATATTCGGAAGACCTTAATTAAAGGATAATAAAAAAAGTGTGTCCAAAAAAATCAAAATTGTAACAAAAATAAATCAATATTGTCTGACAAAAAAAAATTGGTTTTCATATCAAATTTATTAATGGTATTTACAATTTATTCGTTGTAACATTTTTTTGTAACAATAAAATGTTTATTCATTTAACAAAATATAT